>VYZM01010093.1:162315-226227 GCA_013398915.1 Dromas ardeola | reverse complement strand
ATAAAGGAGAAAGATTTTATTTTTTTCTAAATTATTTTTATTATTATTATTTTCCAGCCTGAAAACTCTTGGCAAAGTAAAACTCATCAGTTCCTTCTAGCATTGTAAGCGGAGATTATGTAATATTTACAGTGATATTAATGCAATCAATCAGCGTCAGCAAGTGGAGATGTGGGAGCCAGCTATACACATGAGAGAAAAGTGGGGAAAAGGAAAGCACAAAGGGGTCCCTGTGATGGCCAGGGAGGGATGCCAAATACTTTCACTGCTTTCCAAACTAATATGTTACAAAATAACACAATCGGCTTTGGCCCAGTTCATTAAAAATAATTAACTTGACTGCTCAGTGGCTTCCCCACAGACTTGAGATGCCCACTAGCGCCCAGGGGTTCGCATAAACACCTTTCCTCCTCTCATTCGAAGGGGAAGACTTTGCCCAGCCCTGCTCCAGCTCAGTCCCAAACCACGTCAAAGGAGCCCTTGTTGGGTCTTGGGTTACTGGGAATGGTGAAAGCGTCATGGACCGAGAGCCTGCACTGAACAGAAGGGCTTTGCCACTGCCCCATCCGCTTTTAACAGAATGCCAGCGGCTGAAAAGAGGCCATTCTTCCAAAGGTGTGCCTTGCAGCAGGCAAGTGACTTCACAGCCCTGAAAGCTGCAAAAATAGCAACTACTGCTGCTTTGTTTTCTTTTTTAGGTAGAAATATTAGGGCCCAGAAGGGACTGTTGCCAGAGCTTGATTTCTGACCGGCCATTGGAGAAATTTTTGGCAGCAGGGAAAAGGTGTCGTTTTGCTGGACAAGGGTGTGAAGTGGCACCTGCAGATGATTCAGACTTCAAACCCAGCCCTCACATCTGCCATCCGGGCAGGATGAGAAGGGGTCAAGCAGTTGGCTTGCAAGGAGCTGGGACCGGGCCGAGGAGCAACTGCTGGGAGCCTGCTCTGGTCCTTGTCTACCAGGATGGAAACGCTGCAGGCATTGCTAAACCATATCTCAAAATAAGACTTTCCAAAATAACTGCTATTGATGTTTGGACCCCAGCCTACAGTGTGGCAGAGCCCAGTCTTGGGATTCAGATCTTGATGTGGACTATTTCAAGTTCTGACAATGTCAGGATCACTGATCATTCCTGCTCTGGATGATGGGCCATTCTTGCTCGGAGAAATGGACAAACCAGTTCAGAAGAAAGAGTCAGGGCCCCTGTTCCAGAAAACCATGAATCCTACCTTCAAAAGAGGCCAGACAGGATGAATTACCTTGTTTTCTTTATTTTAAAATGTTTGTATAACTGTTGAGATACTGGGTCAGATGGTTCTCACACACCAGTAGAAGAGCTGCTCACTGATTTCTGCTGGACCACAGAAGAGTGTTGTAGCCAAATATGACTAATCCAAGAAATTCAGATCTGCTCTGGATGGGTCACTGCCTGTTGATGCGCTTGTCTGAACTGAACAATTCCAGCTTGCAGAATTTACCCTTGCATCCTACCCAAAGGACAAAACCTTCATATCTTTAGAAATGTGAACATCACTTGAGAAACCTAGGCAAGGACCCTAATATGATTAAGAAAAACTCAATTGATGGCAAGTGTGGAGATGCCTAAAACCCTACAGCATTATCTTCAGTGGACTTGTTTGACCAAGGATTCAGTTTAACTTCTGGAGTAATGAAATTCTAGGTATCCTTCATTACGGAATCACGGAATCTTCAGAGTTGGAAGGGACCTCTAGAGATCATCTAGTCCAGCTCCCCTGCTCAAGCAGGATTGCCCAGAGCACATTACTCAGGACTGCATCCAGGCGGGTCTTGGAAGTCTCCAGAGAAGGGGACTCCACATCCTCCCTGGGCAGCCATTCAGAGAGAAGAAAACCAATATACTCTAAAATTCATCAGTGCAGTAAAAGAACAGGAGGAACATACTATTTTTCCCATGTTCATGTCTGTTATGTTACCCTAAAACACAAAACCAGAAAAACCAGAAGCATGCGTGGGTCAGTCAAAGCTGATGTACACAAGGCAGATTTTTTTTTTCCCTCTGTGGACCTCCTGCCAGAAGCCACCTCAAGGAAACTCCCACACCTTCAAAAAGGCTTATTGACACCAATCTTAGTCAAAGGGGAAGGGACAGCTGAGTGGCAGAGCACCAGCTGCTGAGCTCCTGACCATGGTGCAGATGGAGATAAGGCTAGAGTAGATGACTCCTTTAGCCCTGAGTTTGGAAAGAGCTATTGGCCCAGCCGCGATTGAGAAATGCCTGTTCTCCAGAGGAAGATCAGCATGCAGGCAGCAGTCAGTTTTCCAAGAGCAGACCTCCCCAAACAGTTAGTTTGGCAGCAAGAGCCAGTTGTCTTTGAACAGGCAGGCAACATGATCATTTTTGGCTCCTTCCCATTTAGGAGTATGACTTCTGGGGAAAGCTTGACATCAGATTCTGCCCGGGTCAGAGAGTGCAAAACTCTGTCCAAGGCCAAGTTTGGTGCATTTCTGACTCCTGAGCCATATTCTGTCTTCCTCTCTGACCAAGGGAGTCTATTTTGGGCTGAATTCCTAGTGACACGAGCAGGAATTCCTAGAATAAGACCCTTGTGCACAGATGGAAGAGCAAACTCTTTTGACCACCGAGCAACCACAACCACGAACCACTTCCATTAACTCCAACCTTTTGCTTCAGCTTTAGGTTTCCTTGTAGATGCTTGGAAGCTTTCTTCTGGGTGAAGTTCAGTGCTCTCTGGGAAAAAGGGACCCTTTTTTATTGCTGCAGGGACCTGTCCCTTGCACCATGGAAGTGCCCACCAAATGCCCTAGAAACCTTTGTCACCGAGAACCTTTGTCACTGGGGACAAAGGAAAAAGAACACTTGCCCCAGACAATTTTAATCGTGTTGTATAAGCAACTAAACCAGGTGGCTGATCTTCCTTTCATCTCTTTGTAATCTCTGTAGAGAGATCTTTCTTCCGGTGAACAATTCAGAGCAGGAATTAACCTCCTGCGTAAGGAAGAGCTTTATGGAGTAACCTTTCTCTCTTCCCTGTATAGAGGAGCTGCTGAGCAGTCTAAGCCAGGCAGCTAAGTTAGACACCTTAAGTAGATGAGATTAATTCTTGTCTGGTACTCTATCCTTTGTGTCTCCACCCCAGTGGGGATCACCTCATCTGTGCTTCAAAATCTGGACACCACCTTTCTCAATTCCGAGCTGACCAAAAATTGATACTGGACAGTAAAAGTGCCCTGAAATGTCAAAAACTCTCATTCCAGGGGGGCAGAGAGGAGAGAAGCCGTTGCTTCCTTCGGTCTGTGGTGATATTCACAGCTTTCTCTGTATGTCACACTGAGGCAAGAATTACGCAATGCCCCGACCGTACATTTATCCACACTTCTGATGCTTTAGCAATCTAGTTTCTCAGCTAGAGGCTGGAGCCAAAGCATATTAAGAAATGAGCCTGTGAGTTGAACATATGCTATCAGCAAAAGCTCATTTTATTGTTGCCACTTACTATTTCATAACAGGAGGAGAATGCACATGGGGCTGTCTTGAGACAGGAATGATGTAGGACACAGCCCTGAATTGCTTTACGCCTTCAGGCTACATGCTGCCACTAGTCTGCAGCGCAAAGGTGTCCAATTTTGACCTACCTAGTCAGGGCCAATGGAAGGAATCATTAACAACAAAAGGAACTCCAAGGAGGACCAGCGATGATGGCAATCACCCCACTACCGCGTTGCAGGCTAATACGCAATAAGAACAACTAAGCTGCAGATGAGCTGAAGATGAAAGATTGGCTTAGGGAGAGCTGTTCAACCCAGGAGAGCCATGGGCTTGGCCAGCAGTCCCCAGCGAATGCCGAGTCCATCCTGTTTGCTTATAAACACAGAGCAGCACTTGGCTTGTCTGTATTTCCATTTGTGCTGATAATACACATTTTTAAAGGCAATGTCAATTGCCGCACTAGATTTATTAGCATGAATATTATCCGTCCTTTCCTTTCCCCAGCTCAGTTCATCATGTTTACAAGAGGGCGAGTTGCAAGGACCACACCTCCTCTGCTTCCTGGGGATGGCACCACGAACACCAGCTTCACGATCACCCATAGATCAAAGAGTATTTGTTCATAGAAAGTTGTGGGCAAACCATTGAACTGAGCTCTGAGAGCCCAATTGCACTATTTTCTGCTGAGAAACCCTGAGCAACTCGAGGTGCCAGTAACGTTGCATCTAGTTTGCAGCAGGGCAATGAGAAGAAAGAGCTTTTGGGGTGGAATCCAAACCACATCCTCCTATCAAACCCCCCCGGGCAAGGGCGCTAGAATGGCTGAGCGTGCAGCACGAAGCTATATAAAGCTGCAAGGATAATGGCCGTTGTTCGGTGCCAGGCTTGAAGCTAAAGCGAGTTTTACAGGAGGAAGGTTACGGGCCTCTAACGGGATGTAAATTGTGTTTCTGCGCGCAGCAAAAAGTGTGCGCCTGGTGTCTGTGCGGATCCTTGCAAATTGCATCTTTAAATGTAAGCATCGGCGGTGCCAAACAATTACGATGTTTATAGAAACTGATGGCCTACATCTGTTTGAAATACTTCTCTGTGTTTAGACTGACAGAACAGAAAACATTCTGCAAAGAGTAAGCATAAATTGGATGGTTTGATATATTTTCTTTTTTGAAGTGAGAAGAACTCACACCAAATTGATTAGCTACTCAAATTCATTAGCACTGTGAGCACTATAGTGAATGCACGCCATAAACCTGCCTTCCTGCGTGATAATTAACAAAATGTAAGAAAATTCTCTTCCAGAGGGTAAACTTTGTTTGGGACTAGAATGTAGTCTCATATCCCAGCACCAATGGAGCATATTTTTGTTGATCTTAAGCACAGCAAAGCTTTTTCCCCATTGAGAAATCAGCCTTCTATATCTTTGCCTCAGCTTTCAGTGTCTGCAATGGAGACCATTCTTAACTCCAATTTAGTTATTTGCAACCAGACAGAGCAGAAGAGCAAGCTGAGGTCCCAACCTGACCCACTGGCAAAGGATAACTGGATCTGTTGCACCACACAGAGGAGCCTGACCAAAGCCCTTGGCTCCATCTCACCTCCCTGAGGTGGCTCTTTATCTCCACCCCAACACTTTCCTCCTTCCAGGGAGCTCTGCAGTCAGTGGTCCCTCTTCATGCCAGCATCCTGCTAGCACCATGGGATGCACCTTTTTTGATCCAGGCAGCTTTGGACATGAGCAAAATATCCAGATGCTTTGGGGGTGAAAGAAGCAAAGATTTTGTAGATTGTGACCATAAGAGCAAAGAGAGCAGCAGAGCTACACGGCGCTGCAGTCCAACAGCCCTCAATGACACAATGGCTCTTGCGGGACCTCAGCAAGCCAGGCCAAACCACAGCCAGCTCCAGAAAAATCTACTTCGGCAGTAGCCAGACCCTAGGACATACTAGGCTTTGGTAAACTGGCTTCCCTCAGCCACAGCAGCTCTCTAAGCAGCACACGAAACACAGCGACACCCAAATTCTTATCCACGTCCCCATCTTAGCTTGCTCTTCCTTGAATGCGGACTGCTGCGTTGTAGCACTTTGCCACCTGGCTAATCAAAGAAGCCTGCCTTCATTAGCAGCTCGAAATCTTGCTATAAATCCCCCCATAGGGCTCACTCTTGGGTGACAGCCTTTCACAACCAAGAGTCCCATTCGTCAGACGAGCCTTTGGAGCTCACTTTCTGACTTTTAATGTTAGTCTTAGAGGGAGAGGGGGACAAGTTTTAGGGGCAAAGCACGCAGATACCCCAGAAGGGACACCCTGTTCTGGAACTAGTTATAACCAAGTCCCCTTGGGCACGGCTGCTGTGCGGCAAGTGGAAAGGTCTCTCTTCCCTCAGTTATACTGAAAACAAATGTATGGCAGAAAAAAATACAGCTCTGGAGCTTTCCCATAGTTAATTGCCAGGATTATTATGGTATCTAGCTTAGTAAACGACTTGCAGTTTCCATTCTTCTTTTCCTCCCACCCGGTCCCTTGTATTTTTAAGGCCACTTATGTCACACACACACGCAAAACTCCATCACGAAAAGGCAGCCACATCAAACACAACATCACAAGTAAGCAGCCTCCATCTCTTCCAAGCCCTCATTCCTTCTCTGTCGATGTGCTGTAAATTAGTATGCAAATTATGTAAATTAGAAGCACATGCAGAGTGGAAGTCATTCTCCCTGGCACTGGCAGCAGGCCCTGCGTAAGCACTGCAGACTTCGGAGCCTTATCGAGACCACGGACGTCTCCGGATGAAGCGATGCATTTGTCGGAGCAGCTCCCTGAACCAACACGGGGGGGCACGGAGGGGATACCCCAGAGCAGCTCGCTCTGCAGATGAGCAAGGAGCAAGAAGGGCCATGGCTTTTCCTGCTCAGCTCCAGAACATCAAGCAGATATTCTAAGCATCGCATGAGTCCAGCCCGGGGCAGCCAGACTTATGCAGGAAGCTGGAGGGGGACCGCATCTCCCATCGGGAAGCTCTCTGGGGTGTTGGGATGGTGTTAGTGCTGCATTTTGCAGCTACAGCAAAAGCCCTGCACGTGCCCAGCTCCACAACACTGATGCTTCGTCCTGCTCATCCTGACTTGTGCTTGCTCCCAAGGGGGAGCATCCTGTCCCCTCGGCAATGACACCGAGGGGCTCTGCTGCCTCTTCCCCAGTCCCAGAGCAGAACTGTGTAAAACACGCAGACATTTTTATCACTTGACTTATGGCTGCCCTGAGGGAATGTGCATAAGATTACCCAGTGCTCTTTAAATCAGTCCCAGAACAACCTTTTCCAGCCACTGCCAGACAAAAGCTTTTCCAGCAGAGTTCCATTTTTGTTTTCTCTGTAAGAAACCCCCTTTTTCAGACCAGCTCAGCTGTTACGCTTGGGTACTAGCTGGTGGAAACACACAAAATACCTGCAACCTCACTGAAATGAATGGAAAAAACTGCTGTTAAATTCAAGGAGAGCAGAACAGAATTTTACACCCATTTTTCACAGGAAGGAAAAAAAGAAAGGAAGGAAGGAAAAGATCTGTTGAAGCCCAACTTCAGTCCAACACTGAAGCAAAGCTTGACTGCTCTCCTATCCCCTGCAGATGACACATAAATTCTACAGAAATGCGCTGCTGCTCCACCACGACGTACGAGCTGTAAGGACGCAGCGTGCACTAGGCTGAGCCTTTGACCTGCTCCTCGTGTGTCCAAGTTATTGTATGCATCACTGCCGCAGAGAGGTAAACGCGGTGCCGTGCTGGCCATAGGCAGAGCCTGGTTTTGTACAGCACCTGCAATGCTAAGGAAAGCACAGGACAGGTAGGCACAACATCTACCAAGCACCTTCTAGCAAGCAAATTCTCAAGGGGTGGGGTATTTTTGGACCTTTATTCTCCTACCAAAATAGTTCAGCCACTGACATCTCAGAGCGGGCTTCAGAGGGTGAGCCTATGCTATTTTTCCTGTTTGGTTTGATGAGGACCGGGGATTGCACTATTCTGCACCCAGTTTGCATCCATTATCATCAGTCCAGAGAACCACCCAGGCTTGCACGCAATGAAGAGGTGGTTCTTTCCACCAGGATGAATAGGTGAATTTTAGGTGAAACCAACCTAACAGCTCTGCTGCCAGCTCTGAGTCCAGCTGTGCAACCACTCTCAGACATCTGACACAATCCCACATACTAGAGCTTTTATAGTTTCCCATGGTACCCGCTGGGACTGATTAAAGCCTGAGGCTCATGAGGATGCCCAGCATGACTGTGCACCCAGAGCAAGGCCAAACCACCACTGTCCATTACATGGGGACAATCCTGCGAACATCTCTAGCCAATGATGAAGGGACCTTCATGGTATCAGCTGAGATAGAGTTGACTTTCTTGCTAGCAGCTGGTAGTGTTATGTTTTGGATTTGGGATGAGAATGGTGTTGGTAGCACACTGATGGTATTGGTCTAGTGGGAGGTGTCCCTGCCCAGGGCAGGGGGGTGGAACTAGATGATCTTTAAGGTCCCTTCCAACCCAAACCGTTCTATGGATGTTGCTTAGCAGTCAAGGCCTTCTCTGCTCCTCACACCGCCCTGCCAGCAAGTAGGCTAGGAGGGCATAAAAAGCTGGGAGGAGACACAGCCAGGACAGCTGACCCCAACTGACCAAAGCAATATGCCATGCCATATGGCATCATGTATCAGTATATAAAGCTGAGGGAAGATGGAGGAAGGGGGAGATGTTCAGCGTTACGGTGTTTGTCTTCCCAAGTAACCATTACGCATGATGGAGCCCTGCTTTCCTGGAGATGGCTGAACACCTGCCTGCTGATGGGAAGCAGTGAATGAATTCCTTGCTTTGCGTGTGTGCACAGCTTTTGCTCTACCTACTAAAATGTCTTTAACTCAACCCAGGAGTTTCCTCACTTTTACTCTTTCTATTCTCTCCCCCACCCCAGTTTAGGTGAGCGAGTGGCTGGACCGTCCTAGTTGCTGTCTGGGGTTAAACCATGACAGGACCTCAGCAGCTTAGGAGACGAGCTCCAGCTGAAGGGATGTGGCAGAGCAGTTTGAGAAGAGACACATCAGGGTTAGGGCTCTGAGATAACAAGCCGTCCCTACGCAGCCGGTTGTTGGATCTGCAACACATCGATATTTCTATACAAACAGACTTGGAGACTGCTCACATCAGCATTTAGCTGGAGGAAATCCCAGTCATGAGCCCACCGGGATCAGGGGAATCAAAGTGTTACTAATAAAGAGCCATTTCACACTCTTCCAAATCCACACTCCAAACAGTAGGATGCAAGAGAGAGGATTTCTCCTAAGCTGAACTGCTCCGGCAGGAAATGGCACATTTAGCACTTCTTTCCCGACTTTATTTTCACCACATTTACTTTGTGCCCGCTCCCGAGCTCTGCTGATGGCAAAGACAGCACACTATCTCTGTAAGCGGATCTCCTCATCTTTAAGAGGAGCACTATGAACTTCTGACAAAGCAACCTGGACCCAGGGTGCCTGCAGACACCTTCTGCCTGGCTGGTCCCCAGCAGCGTGACCACAACCATGTTTCTCCACCTTAGCTCTGCAAATCACAGTGGCACCAGATTAAGCCTTCAGCTGTGTTATTTCTTGAGGTTTACTCATCACAAATGTTGACAGTAAGGATCAGCTTAAAGTAACAAACCAGAAAACCAATTCCCTTCCATATATTCAATAAAATCCTGTTGCTTCCTTCAGAAGGAAACATACTGCACCACGTTATTACACAGGCACAAGAGGAAATCATTCTTTGGATTTGGAAAGTCGATATTAATGGGCTCAGACTGCAATAGAAGGCACGTTCACTTTGCAATTGAGTTACTTTCTCTGATACACTCTTGATTCTATTTTCCTGGCAAATTGTGATTGCTAATAAATTGCAATAACTTTGAGTTTACATTATGACTCACAGAAGATTATGTTGGGCGGTAATGACATTCCCGAACTGGAGGGTCTCTCCAGTGAAACATCTGGCATATGGAAGCAATTCAGTATTTACAGATTCAGATGAAACCTACATATTACTGATGAAGAAGCCATATTTTGATAAGATAATAGGCAGCAGTGCAAGCCGACAGACATATTTGTTAAAGGGAAGAAAATATGAAGCTCCTAATGTCTACTAGGAAGTCAGGCTTCACCCAGAGCTTATTGAAGCCAATAGATTGAGTCCTCCAGGCTTCCTCGGCATTGAAGATCAAGCCTTCACCCTTTGCCACAGGAACATGTTCTGGGTCAGCTCGCTCCATCCCAGAACACTTTATCCTACAATAATATTCCAGCCTCCTGCTTATTATATGCTGAAATCTGTTTATTTCCTCTAATACCTAACTGTCCCTCAGTGTCTCACTTTGAAACCCCCAGGGCAGCTAAAGTGGGAATTTTAATTTTATTGCTCTATTAGTCAAACTTTTCCTTTTTTTCTTTTTTTTTTTTTTATTTTTTTTTTTTATTTTTTTAAACACTGTTTACATAGAGCAGCCTTCCTCCCTGATCCCCTCTGGTTTGTCTTTTCCTTCTCAGGCATTTCCTAGCTGCTGTGCTTGGGCTCCATCTTGTCATGTAAATCCAATTTAATTTGCACAGTTCTGCTTGACTGGGGCTGTTTTCTAATAAATTCAAGCTCCATGAAAAATTCCAACCAGGTGATACATTCAGGGGCAGCAGCTCCTAATGCAGTATGTGGTAAGGATCTTCAAAACACACTCTAAGAGGAGGCAGGTGGCTTTCAAGGCCATTTTACTTCTAATATTGGCTTTTAATTACCAACAGCTAAACCTTGTTTTTCTATATGATCCATTGCTGCTTCAAAATCCATTTTGTCCCGGGGTTATTGACACAGTTGGAAAACTTACTGTTTACTTTTTTTTTTGTGAAAACAGTTTATTTTTCATGCATTAATTTCAAAACAAGGCTGTGTCCATGCTCATACTGCAAGCTCTAATTCTGCCCTTCACTAGGTTTTGGACTACTTCACCCCTGTCCTTAGCAGGGAGTTGTCTTCAGAAACTTCTAGTGCAGAGATGATGGCGTACAGGAAACAAGGATGAAGGATAAGTTTTATTTTATGGTCTTACTACTTCTGCTTCTCAGCGGGTGAAACTTTGTGAATACTCAATAGGCGAAATAGCAAACATGCTCTTTGCAAAAGGGGGATGGTTGACTCTATAAGCCCCAGTACAACCCCCTCAGTGAGCATCAAGCAGGATCTGAACTGGGTGGTACTAGAAATAAGTGAGCACTATGCTTTGCCCAGCCTGACACGGGCCAGGAAATGAGTCCAAAAGTCTCCTTCTGCTATAAGCAGGGTCTGGGAGGCTTCGGGGCAGCGCCTACGAGCAGAAAAAAGCCCTTTGCTTCATGCCTCATGTTTCAGCGCAGGCTGGTGCCTCCCTGCAAAACCCTTTTTCGGCTGCGGCTGAGCCCTGAGCGCAGGTCGGGCGATGCACGTGGCTTGCGACCACCGAGCAGCCACTGCTCCGCCTCGGCCCCCAACTGGCTTTGATCCCCTGTGAAACCCCTCCAAAAATTGCAGCATTAAATACCTTGGGTACAAGAGGCCAGCTTGACATTCAGGTGGCATTAGTCTATTCTCTTGTGTGAAAAAAACCCAAATAAAACACCCCAAAAGATCCACAAAACAAAAGAGCCCCAGCTTTCGTTCCTCCTGGTCAATAAAACCAAAAAATACTCCTCTAACAGCTTTGTAAATAAATAGAGGGCACCACCATAGTTCAGGTGATTTATTGGCACTTAACATTATGAGGGTGACAGAAAGCACTGCAATAGTTAAGTACCACGGTCACGGCCATTATAAACATTTTTTTAAAGGGGTTTATTACAGAGCTGTAAAAGTAAGCTCTAGGCTAGAAGTTGGCATGCGAGTTCACTCTACCTTTGAAGTATTTATTGACATTAGAAATTTGGGAGGGGTGTGTGGGGGGGAATCAATTTGGAAACTATGGTTTCATCAGACTTTGAATAGCAAGTGTAAAAAACAAGCAGATAAGAAAGGGGGGAAGGAAGAGAGGGAGCTGTACTGTTAAGACGAATAATGTTCAGCAAATCATTTGCCAGGGAGATCTTTTCAGTTCACCTTTTTCCGTCCATAAGTGACTCACAAAGCAGTGGTTTCTACAAAGTTTCTCCATCTTTCAAAATATTTGCCCAGCCATTTCCATGCAGTTATTGGTGTGTAATTTACAGCTTTTCACAGCAGGGAACGCAAGTCGCCCTGGGGTACAGCATGCCATTGAGCGCTGCTGGGAAAGCTGCAGCTCTCTGCCTGGCTCCCTGCTTTCACCGGAGAAGGAGGAATTTGTATCCCAGCGGCTCAGCCCTGCCAGGTTACACATTGGCAAGAGCAAGGGGTAAATCTCACCTGGCCTGACTTGCCAACTGCAATGCCAGTGAGCTTCAGAAGTTTGGTCCAGGCAGGAGGGGGCTGCTTTTCCATTCCTACAAGGGACTCACCAAATGCAGGTACCTCTCAGATTTCAAATCCAGAAGGGACCATTGTGAGCTTCCTATAAAAGAGAAGCCATTCCATTTCTTGGTTAAATGTATTTGGTTAAATATCACAACAGCATTGCTCCTGCCCATCAGTTACCACCTGCACAGCATCACTGTGCCACCGATAGTGCACATTGGACCATCTCTGGGAGGACCCATGGTCAATGTTACTTTTAAAGCCAGCTATAGAAAAGGGCTGCATATAAAACATTTGGGAATGGATTTTCCACCAAGGAGGACAGTAAAGGAACATTAATTCCTCCATTAGCACCACCCAGGGTTGCACTCTGAGCATGATGCAGCTCAACATCCTATTTTGATGGCTTCTGTGTGCCCACCTGTACTTGGTGCATCATTGACATTGGATCTGTGAAGCCCAGTTCAGATAGACAAGAAGCTTTCTTCATTAATTGTCTCACTCTTCCAGGACAAACCTCACAGCAAAACCTACTTGGATGGGAGAAACGAACTGGAAAATTGGCTTGGGATGTGTCCAATCAAACCAGTAATGTTTGGTGAAGATGAACCACGCCTTGAGGAGGCAGCACAGGAGAGGAGACACCCTGGTTTACACCAGCTGGCAGCCTGGCCTTACACCCTGGGAAGCTGATGCTATTTTTGTCTGCCCTTTTCACAGCCACATTCACCACTGAAATCCTCCCACACGCTGAATTACGGGCTGGATGGATGAGTCCAGCTTGGAGCAGATGTTTATCTAATTTGCTTCCATATGCTTTTAAACATTTCACATGTAGGAGAATGATAAAAGCAAGAAGATTAAAGATGGATGTCCGAAGTCTAATTAACATCCCCACTGGTAATCTTTAAAACAGAGTGACACCAGCTTCCTTTGTAACACGCGTGAGTCCCAGGGGGAGGTGATCAGAAATAACATAATGTTGTTGTTAAGAATCATTTAGTATTACTATTGCTGTTACAAAGTTTGGGTGAATCAACTCGGTAAGACCAACACAACCTTCGTGAATCAGTTAAACTCTATTTTAAGGTCCTGAATAAGGCTTCGATGGGACTGAGCATAAAAACCTACATATGGGCGAGATGCAATGAAGGAATTTGGACAAGGGCATTTGATCGACCCAAAAAATCCATGCATCAAACTGTCATCATCACCAAATGTGCATGCCTCAGACTTTCCAGTTCAGCAAGGTTACAGAACATTAGGGCTTTTTATATATGTAAAAGTGCGAGTTAAAATGTAATTATAATATAAAAATGTTATAAAATAAAAAGCTTATGTTTTATAAGCTCGCCACACTGGAAAATTTGAGGCACAATAATCTTCTCTATAGCGGTCTCTGTATTATGGTTCCAAGTTCCTCACACCTTGTAATATAATTAAGCGTCCTCCTGAATGCTTTGTCACACTTCTATTTTTGCAGACTATCATCAGAAACGGCTGATCGGGCTCTGCTCTCTCCAACCATCCCAGCTCTTGATGGCTTGGAAATAGATTGCTCCAAGAGCAAGTTTGAGAAGTGAGCCCTAGGGGTAGCTTTGGCTCTATAAACTTAACTCCATACAGAGAAAGAGAAAGAAGGGACAAAAATATTTTCTTCCCAGATGCAAATGTGCATGCAGGTGTCAAAGGCTCCTAACTACATGACTTTGTATTTGGCCTGGCGACAAAATAAACCCCTGTGTAGGAAGATACAGTAGTTCTAAGCAACAGGTTAGGGGTTTCAGTTTAAGCAAGGCCTAAATAAGTTCTTTATCAGAGTGAACAGCATTAATATATATATATTCTTTAATAAGATGTTGGCCCTGAGGTCATGAGCCTGAACTGTTTTCTTTTTCTTATGTTCTAACAGGGCTTTCAGATGTTCATATCCTGCAGCTGCAGTTCCTGTGTAAGCACGGTCCACGCTGCCAATCCTGTGGCAAAGGGACATTAGTACCTCATGGCCACTTGTTGTAAATTGGCTATTCTTTGGCTCAAAGGCTTGCACATCTTTGAACATCTGGGCTGAAGAGGTTGATGAAGTAAATCAAAACAAATGCACCTCCTGATGACTACAGGAAATTCTAGACAGAGTAGAGATTCTTTGGTTGAGTGACTGACAGATTGTAAGAGGTGTACATGTCAAAACCCCTCCAGTTATCAGCCTAGGGCTTGACTAAAGGAGCGTAGAGGATGTTTGGAGTATGGATTAGGTTATTCTGCACCATAAGGACACTCCATCCTCTCTATTTGTTGTTGTTCTCTTTCTTCCTGGCTCTTTGGGATGCATTATCCAAGCAGAGCACAGTTGCCTCTTAGGACTCACGGTCTACAGTCATGATGAAATCAAGTCTTGAATTCTCAGGGACTGTATGGGCCATGATGTTGACCTGGGAACCAAGGGATGAAGCGGAGAAAAGGACAAGAAAGGTTGCGCTGTCGTGCCCAGATAAGAAAGAGACTAAATGGATCTCATTGTGGAGGGCAGGAAACACGTCCCAGTCCTGGTTCCCAGCTAAAACCCTGTATGTGTGCTAACTCCGTGTCATTCCTCCATAGGGTTTGGTTTTCTTTGTAAGGAGATCCAGGAAGGTGGTCAAAGAAGAGTTACAAGAGGCTCCATTATGCCCCAACTTCTGTATGATGTCCTGTGCTGTTCATCGGCTGTATTCCTTCTTGATTCAGCCCCAAGTGATCCTTAGACAGGAGGGACTACAAGGGTAAGGACCATCCCTATTGCACCTCTTGGGACAACTCACAGAGGGTGGACACAACGCTGCTGACCCAGCTGCAGGTGGTTGGGCAAAACTGGCTGTACCATGACAACTTTGGATGGATAAAAATAATCTGCAGCATGTCCAGGGCTGACTCTTAGGTGTTAGGGAGGGCCATAAGCAATGATATTCAGATTTTGGAAGTCTGAGTGGAACGTTCCAGTTCTTCCCAAAATACACAGTGGAAATATTTGGGCTCAGAGAGAATGACTATAGCCAGGGCAGCAAGAGAAACAGCAGCGAGTCCTAGTGCTGGCAGCTCTAGAGAAGTTGAGAGCTGACTCAGAACGCAAATTATCTTTCATGCTGCCAATGGTAATGTCCTCGCCTGGCCTTTGTTAATGCATTTCACTAGTGTACTGAAAGCCAAATCCCCAGCTATGGGTCAAGCCAAAGAGACTAGGCTTGAACGTGGAGCCGACTGGCAACAGAAAAATTTCTCCAGATGCTTACTGTGGGCCAGAGGTGAGCTGATCTGGGATTATTATTGCAGGCTGGGAGGCGTGGTGCGCTTGGCAGCTGCTGTTTCCATCTGCTTGCACAGGCTGGATGGGGGAACCAGAGAAGCAAATTCATCCAGGTCACCGTCTCCAGCCCCCTATGGACCTGCCAAGGATGGTTGCCCTCTGAATTACCTATCTAACTTCCCAGTGGGACACTCTCTTCTGGTTCTTTGTCCCTTTGCACAAGAGATCATCATTTATTGATGAAGGATTTCTCACAAGGACATTACACCACCAGGAATCACGGGACAAAACTCTTTCTTTTTCCTTGTCTGCTTAATCTATTTCACCCAAACCATCATATGGAGTTTCTTAGTGTTTTGTTCAAAAACTTGGACAAATGACAGTGAACTGCTTCCAGGCTGGGCTGTAGCTGACTATGCACCTCTGCAGAGTCTGTGTATATTCAGGTGCCACCATAAAACAATTAGCCTCCAATAATCAAAATTTTACTCCCATTAAACTAACAAACAGATCACAATTGGCATCCCACCAGGTTGCCACCAACTTCCTGGGCCCACCAGGGCCCCTCCTCAGGTCAGCATCAACACCTGTAAGACCAGTGGCACAAGACTACACAAGTTATTCCTTCAATTTGTGGGAATTTCATCCAGGCATCAGCCAGAAGACCAGCCGCTCTTTTCCTTTTGGCCTTTCCCATATCTAAATACGGGTTAGCAAGAAGAATTTCAGACAACTTACTACAAAGGAGGCACTGTGTTTTGCAGCATGTCCTATGGTACCACCCTTCTCATCAAGTCAGGCAACCAGCTGAAGCAGGAACAGAGATGATTTTAGGGCCACGAGTCCAAATTCCCTTCCCACGGCAACCAGTCATAGAAGGAAAAACAGATTCAGCATGTGTCCAGGGAGCACACCCGAGCCCCACTCTCTGGGCATCACCATGGGCTTACTCCAAAGAGATGTGGTGGAGATGCTATTTATGAAGCACTGACTCTTCCCCTCCCTCACTGTTCAATTTTACTATTTTTGAACACCAGGCAGGAAAGCATAAATAAAATCTGTTTAAAGTCATGGTCATTTTCAAGCAGGAAGTGACACTGGTTGACACCCAGCCATTAATTTGGCACAGGCCAGTAAAATCATTTGATTCTGCTAGCAGAATTTTATAGGAATTAACCAGCCTTAAGATTTATGGGCAATATATTGCTTCCACTGTAAAGGCTGGTATAAAAAAAAGGAGCATCATCATTTCTTATTGTAAAGGGATTTTTTGACTATGGAAACAGTCACTTAAGAAACCTTTGCTTTTCTGTAAATCCCACCCCTCAAATTTTACTCTAACTTAAAAAAAAAAAAGGCATAGAAAGGTATTTTGGGAGAAGCAGATCTTGTAAGAGGCATAGAGAAATGAATGTTTTTTCAGCGGTGCGTGAACTTTGCTCCCAAAGAAGGAAAGAGCACATGTGCTACAGCCAAAGAGATGGTTCAAGTCTCAAAGGTTTTGTTAGTGTCTAGTTATCAGATGAAACCTGAGGTGGCCATGGAGGTCTTTGGGGCTTGAGGGTGGGGAGAAGGAAGGGCTGAAGGGGCTGTAGCCTGCTTGTCACAGCCATATGTCCTCACCCTTAGCTCCCACCCCAGGCAATGGTGGTGGAAGATACTGAGAACCTGCAGGGAAGAGGTACTTGGGCATCAACCAAAGGCCTCTGAAGGACTCTTGCAGACTCAGGCCAGGGATTGCATCCTTTTCTGCAAAGCTTAACTCACACACACATCACTTCTGCTAAGCGAACCGTTTTCATGCATCAGGACTCTCTCCCCAGGTACAAGTTTGCAGCTCACGCTCCAAATCGTAGGCATATTAGAATAACAAACGCGGTTGTGTGTGCGCAGGGGGAGCGTGCACGGAGGGGAACTCTGCCAAGTAGTAATCGTGTACGTCTTTCCTTGCGGCAGGCTCCAGCCCCAGATGGCAGCGGAGCAGGGCTGTGCTGTCCCCCACCCTCCCGCTGGCCACCGCAGTGAAGTTTTCCCTCCAGCTGTGGGGAAAAGGGAAGGCGGGCGGAAGCATGCGGAGATCCTTATCACGCTGCAGTCAATAACACCACATCAACCAGCATGCCTGACGTATTATACCACCCTCTTGAGATGAGACAACTGACCCAAGCCTGCGCTCGCAGCCTCCGCCAGCTCCCCCGATAGCGTCACCCCACACAGGGGCCAGCTCCTTACAACACCCCCTTGCTCCTTCATGCTCAGCCGCTGCCTCACTCAAACACTCAGCCTTCACGCTAGTTTTCCCAGCACTATTTGAAATGCGGCAGGGAGGGCAAGGAGATCTTCCCAGCACCTCCAGACAGGAGCGAAAACTGGACGCCTGTATGACCGAGGTCACCAAGAGGTGATCAACGTGCTAATGATCAGCAGTTGAAGGATGATGCTAGAGTAAGAGTCCCCAGGAAGGAATGAGCTGCTAGAAAAGGACGGCAGAGCCCAGAACAACCACCCTTGTCCCTTTGGGTCCCACTGGCAGATGCACCCAGCTATGAGCCACCTTCAGCACAAGATGCACCACAACCAACAGATTCAAATTTGATGGCTACAGCGCCTGAACTAATAAGGTGAGAACCTATGTTTGTTATTGTGGGCATAGCTGTGCATTGGTGGCTTCTGGCTTACATCCCGTCACCTTGAAGTAAGGTGGAGCCGGTCCCGACCTGCAGACAGAGCCTAAAGCTTGCTGCTGTTCTCGTATCTGCATTGCCTCTGCGACGCCTCACGGCCTCAGCCCAAATTCCTGCACGAACTAACCCTCAGCAAGAGGGCCTCTGCACCGAAGAGATTTATATGCTCGACAGCAGGAGATTTTGGGGGAGCAGATGTAGAGAGAGAGGGTCATGCAAGGTCACATTGGAAATACATGGCAGAGGCAAGAACTTCGCCCAGTTCAACTAAATTCTCGCTCAATGGCAAAACCACCAGACCATCCTTCCTCTTAAAAGAGTTTTTCCATGTCCTAACAAGCCTGGTGAGGAACTTAATGACATCTGCGTGCTCTTGCCTGAGCAAGGACCTCATGATCTGGCTGGATGCCATGGAAAAAAAAGATGTCCAAAAGTTATGAAAATAAAGGTATTTATCTTCATTGTTAGAAACAGAGACTGAGCCTTTTATTTCTCTCTCCTGGAGGATTAAGCTCACAGATTTACAAAGAACTGGTTGATTACCAAAATAAATACATTGCCATGCCAATTTATGGGACACAAATGTAGGAAACCCATCCAACCAAATCAGGCAAAGTGTAATTCATGTGAGAGCCCTCAGCATGTGCAAAGGGCACAGTGCATGTGGAACAGAGTACATAGGGAAAACATGCTAGAAACCTCTATCTGCGGGAACAATTCCCAGTGCAGCATACAATGGAGCTATAAAATAAATGGCTTGGCTCTCCACTGGAAGCAAAGCCCAACTGTTCTCAATGAGAAGGAGGATCATGTATCTTTATAATGAGAATTCAGTCATTTTTAAATGTTGGCTTTGCTCATATCACCACCAAATCTGTCTGCAGAGCTGACAGGCTGCAGACTTCATTTGGATTTCTAACTGTGATTATACATGGCAGTGATGGATACCACAGGGTTTTCGGGGGCTTAGGGTTTAGGGCTGGCTTTTGTTTTTCAGTTGTTTGGGGCTTGGGATTGAGGGGGCTGTTGGGGTATTTTTAGTGTCACTGTCCAATGAGGCTTAAAGAGCTCTTTCCTCATTTTAATAGTTCTGATAATGCACAGAGATGAAAGCAGAGCCCGAATAAGTTCTTCTTTATATTGGCAAAGCCACCCCTCCTGCGATGAAACCCAAGAGCCGTTTCTGCTTTCAAGGCTCAGTGAAACGGAGCAGAACACGTTCACCAAGGCTGAACATATCATTGCCTTCAGAGGTGTAAGCACCACCCTTCGCAGCAAAGGTGATCCTCGGAGCACTAAAACATCTGCTTGCTCAGTAAAAAACCAAGCCCACAACCGCATTAATGCTTGGGAGCATGGCACATTCAGGAGTTAAGGGGACTTTCCTCTCTAATGTTTCTTACAAGGCAGAATCATTTTCTATAGCCAATAGCACGTTCAGGAGTGATGCATTTCACAATCAGATCAGGTCCTTTCACAGCTCAACCTGAAGAAACAGTTGTCCATTTGAAAATGAGGTCGCCTTCATGTAAGACTTAAACCCACATTTGGAAGCTGTTCTTTCCCATTCCTGCCATCCACCTCGGATTACATGGCTGCAGACAGGCATAGCACTTGCTTTACGGTGGGATGCGAAGCAAGAGACTCTATAGCAGTGCAGTGATGTCCAAGGCTTTACAGGAGACAGGCACAGCTAGGCTATTTGTAAATTTAAAACTCAATTCCTCCAAATCTTTGCTCCTGCTATTAAGACTAAAGAGCAGCAGGCTGTCCGATTACTGCTGGGAAAACCAAGTAAATGCTACGATCCCTAGGGACCACAGCCTGGTCTCCAATGGGAAAAACAAGTGGCATAATTTCGACTTCTACAAGGCTGTTCTCCACATATTCTGGGGAGAACATCCCCGCTTTTGTGACACGAGACATTTGGAAAGCAGCAACCCACATAGCCACATTCGGGGCACTGTCAGGCAGACTGGAGTTTGGGCACGTGTCAAAAAGAGGTGGTCGACCTGACAATTGCTGCACTGGATACAAGTTAAACCCATCCAAATTGGTGAACTGATGGCACGCATCGAGTTCACAGCTTGTTCTTTGCAAGTGGACACGGAGCAGCTCAGAGAACTGGTTCAGATTAGTTGCCAAACGTAGGACAAATGTGCTCAACTGAGCTGATCTGGCAGGCCATGGGGCTGGGTCTCAGCCCAGGCCATCTCTCCTGTACTCCACAGCACCGTGCAGTCCAAAGTGTGCCAGCTCTGCACTCTGTGTAACACCTTGGGCTCCAGACTACCATGGCCTTCAGAGCAGCAGTACCTGGCCAGGTGGTGTAAGAGCAGCTCAGGAATATCTAGACCTCCTTGGAGTCTTGGGAAGTCCTTGAGAACGATGGGAACACACTAAGATGCTGTTTGTTCTTTGCGCGGGGGTGGAAGGTTGGATGCAATGCTCCTGGGACTCCCATCCCTGCAGTGAATATCATCCTGTCGCTACATCGATAGAGAATTTTAAGGCCAGTCCACGCTCCAAAAGAGACTAAAGCACAGATTCCCCAAAGATAGCCCCAAAGTTCCTCAGCAGCACTGCCATGTCGCTCCCGGTACCCCAGGTCAGTGCTGCTGTGGCATAGACCGGCTGTAAGTGTTCCATAAAGGAAAGCACACAGCAAAGCCAAGCAGGGCTCTGGCTCTCCTCAGCAGCATGCCAACCCCTCACAACCCAGCACTCCTTCCCCAGCTTTAGCCACCTGTGCACAGCCCTCGAGGCCAGAATGAGAGGGGCATTCCCACTCGGAGCTTTTGGAGCAGGCCAAAGTCTCTGTACGTTGTAAGCTGTGAAATATATGAACTCCCAGGCTTTACATGAGCCTCACTCTTCTGTGCAATATCATATGGCTTTCGGATTTGTCTGCCCTGTCCACCTCTCCCATGTGTTTCCAATAATTGCTTACATATGGTGGGGTTTCTCTTGTTTGCCCTTAGAAGGGACCTGCTGTTGTTCCCCCTTCTTAGATGAGGCTACGGGTGAACACATCATTTTTATTGGTGTATTTTATTGCCCCTACTTCTTTACAGCACACACCACCGGTCTCCCCAGCCTTCCCTTTCAGTCTGCTGTTTGCCATCGCCTCTCCGTTAGGTCTCCTCATTCCCCATCTTTCTCAGTCCAAACAGGGGCCCCTAATTAAGAGAATGCCTTATAAATCTCTCTGCATCCAAATAAGATCCAGAACCTGGCTGGGGAGACGGATCTGGAGACAGTGGGTAGGTCTGGCATTCCTCATGTTGCACACAGGCTTTCTCTAGCATCGCTCTGCCTGGCACATGAGCTTGGGTCTCGGCGACCGGCAGCACGCTGCCAGTTGCTGAGACCCAAGCTCACGTGCCCACTGCTTATAGCAAGCATCTAGGAAAGGGATGGGCTGGAAATCACCCCCTTGGGCCCCAAACCTTGGTTATGCAGAGCAAAGAACCAAAATGGGATGTTGACCCTGTAGGAGAGGGAGTCACCTCGTCTAGGGCTTCCTTGCAGGACCGCACGATGCACACTTGTAGTAAAGGTAGGTAGCAATTTCTCTTGCAAGAAGCTGGGGGATTTGTGCTTTCTCATAGAGATGGTCAGCAGACCCTCGGGTCATGAGGTGAGCTGCATTCAGAGGGTCTTCTTCCTCTGCCAGGGCACGTCCTACCCTCAAAATCCACCGAACAAACCCAAAAGCCAAGATGGACGTTCCTGCTACGAAGCCCTGCCTGGATACAGCTTTGTGCTCAGTTTCACACTGACCGGTGCAAGGCAGCTCCCAGCTCAGCACCCCCACCCCATACCCAGGCCATCGCACAAGCCCCCATGGAGGCACCCAAGAGGCTTGTCCTAGTTCAGGGCTCCTGGGCTGTGCTCTGCTCTTTCCATCGATGCTATGTGTGCACAGGGAACACAGGTCTGAACCCAGGCAGGATCACCCTGCTGAGAAAGCAGCCTGTGACTTACACATTGCACCACACACAAAAAAAAAAAAGCAGAAGACCCAAATACAGCCCTCAAAACTCACAGTAACACCAAGCACCTCACTGAAAACCTGCTTCTTGTGGAAGAGTCGTGCTGGAGGCACTACAACTCAAAAAGCACAAAGGGTAATAGTGGCCTGAGACAGAAAAAAATCCACCCCTCTAAATCAACACGTTACTTTTGTCCATGCTTGCCCACAGTCCTGACTTTTGATCAATACTGTGCCTGCCCAGGGACTTAAGCTCAGCCTCCAGTGGTGTCTCTGCATTACACTCGCACACAATAATTTCCTCGGTGTACACATTGCTGGAAACACAGCCGGTGCCAGAATTCCCCGATACCAAATCCCTCCTTGGGCCAGTGCCCAGCACTCTGAAAAGGCCGTCAACATCTGGAAGCAGTGATACTGCACATCTGCGAGACCCTCAGAGTTACAGGATGGAGGGAGAACTACCTACAGGATTTCTTATGTTGATAATTAAATCACAAATAGCAGGACGCTGGATGTACTCACCTTCCCTAACACCGTAATGCCTGAACCATCACATGACCCGTACGCGATGCTGCTGCTGTAAATAACCCTTGGGGTAGAAATAGATGGAAATTTTGCTTGCGCTTGTAACAGAATTGCAGCTGGGGACGCTAAGCAGGTAGGATAAATCTAAAGAAAACATCTCTAATTATCAAGGAACTGATTTTGAGTCTCTTACTCATGGGGAGTAGTAACAAAGCAGATCATTGCACCAGTTATCTGCATGACTCAGGGTACTGGATCCAGGCTTTAACCACAATCAGGACCTCTAGGACCAAACCAGGGTCACATAACACATCTCCAGGCTTCCGACAGACTTGGGAAACTCATTTACCCTCTCAGACTTCACAAGACATGGCTTTTCTACTCTACCCAGCAAAATAGCTTCATGCTTTTAACGTACTGGTTTTCTGGATGCCTGGTATGGAGGAGCACAGAAGAATAGCTTGTGGTTTTAGCTGGGTTGCAAACATTCCTTATTCGTCATTCTGGCATAATTTATACCACAACATACAAGATACCTTGCTCCAAACCATGTGACACTGTATCTTTAATGCATTTTCTTTAAGTCATTTAGGTTTTTTTACTGCTAATGAAGTCCTGATTTTCTGGCAGGGGGGTGAGATGTAGCAGAACGAAGGAAAGAGTGAGAGGCCCTCTCTGCTCTTCCCCCATCAGCATGGCCCATCATCTGCCATGGCAGAGGGGCTCTGCGCCACACCGCACCCCACGTGCCAGCTTCAGCCCGGCCCAGGCAGGGTTTTGCAGACACTCACATACACGCATCACTTCACATCCATGAGAAACCCTGCTGAAACCAGTGAGGTTGACTGGGCGCCCGATGATAACTGTTCACTGCGCTGATGTTTACGGAATTTGCAACAGAAGTTTCATCAAGTCAACCGAAAAGTCAGAGGTGTCAGAGTCAAGGACGATTTAAAAAAAAAAAAAAGGATCTACTTCAGTTGCTGATTTTGTGTTGTAACACCTCCTGCCTGGTTCCAGGACTATGAAAAGTCAAGGACGCATTACTTAATTGATATATATTTTTCTGTTCTATTTATATTCTTTATGCAAAATTCCCGCCTTGATAGCCAAGATGAGGGATCTCGATCACCCCAGCTATGCCAGGAGCTGGGGGAAAGGTTTCATGATGGCGATCCTGAACAGAAAAGACACCTAGACCAACAAAACACTGTTGATGCGGGCTATAGAGTAGCAGCAGCCACCTGCACGCACTAGAAGAGCCATGCTGCTGGACGGGATATACACACTACAGACAGATAACAATTTGCACAAAGAACAACATTTGCAACCGTAACATGAAACACAAGGTAATGAGGCTTTCTGACACTTATCTCTTTGATCCGAGACCTAGGCTCATTCCAGTTATTTTCTAAGTCATCACAGATAAATACTGTTGTGCATTTTCGATGACCCCAGTCAAAAGCTTTTCCAAAATCAGCAGCTCACAGGACCACGGTGCAGTAGCCTTCAGGAGTACGTTTTGGAGAGGGTGGAGCAGATTTTTTGCTCTTTTGCTAGTGAATAAACCCATTATGCGGACACCCAGTACCGAAACGATGAGAGATCTGGGTTCAAAAGGAGGTTTTTGTTTTGCTGTAAATCCTATTTATGGCTTAGGGTGCAGCTGATATGCCGTTAGCTTTTATTTCATTGATAATTCTGTGATTGTAGTTGAAACCTTGCAACTTAATGAGCTGATGTTATTACTCATACTGTGTGGCCATCTGGAACCAGTTTGGTCAGAGAGCCCAAAGCACCAAAAAGCCACCTGTGATGCATTAAGCCTCAGCCCAGTACCAGCTCCGTGGATTTGAAAAGCCAGGCCTGCATAAATACTAACCTGTGAGAATGTAATTGGAGAAGTGATATTTAAGAACTTATAGTTTGCCAGAAATGCTCATTCTCAGGGGAATGTATGCAGAGGCTTAAAGTTTAAAGCCAAGCGGTTTTTAGTTTCAACATTGTGAATCAAGGAAAATCATTGCATATGGATGTCATTGGACTGTCCAAACCACTAGGTCTATCCAAACAGGCCAAGCCATGCCAGGGCTTTCTCAAAACCAAGGCTCCCTCCTACCACCTGAGCCTCACATTGCACATGTTGCTAATTACTGAGGTACCATCTCAAGACATTGCTCCAAAGGGTCTGAAGTAATAAAGGGTAAATGCCTCATAATGCTTTATAGTCACAAAGAACAGGCAGCTGCCACAATCACAAAAAAACCCACCCACAAACGACAAAACCACCACTGCAGAGCTCTCATGTATACAACAGATAACACCCAACAATTTGGAAAGGAACAAAACAGCCTCTAAACACCCCAACAAAACACTCCAAATGAATATTGTGATCAGATACGAGATGCCTCTGGGCCAAAAAAGGAGATGGAACAACTGTGTTACCTGAAAGCCCTTGCTGTGTCCCGAGCAGACCCATCCTCAGCGGCCTTCTCCTGGGAGAGGGCATGAGCTGGAGTTGCTGGTGACTCTGGCACTGATGCACCAAAAGGGTAGGTTGTGTTGGCAGAGACATAAATTAGCATGGTTCCTCTCTGCTCGTTAGCCTATTGCTGATTTACATCAGCTGGGGCTGTGAGTCACTGCTTAGATGTCAGAGATTTGGGTAAAATACAATTCAAGTAAAATACTCTTTTTCCTTTGATTTTTCAAAATCCTTTTGGCATTTCAATGGTAAAAAATATATTGGGAATTGCTTAACCTGCACCTAAAGCCCCTGGTTTGGTTAAAGACACACAAAGCTCTGATGCTTCAAGGCAGGAGTGCAAACCCCAGAGAAATACAGATGGTTTAGCCCTTTTAATTTTTTTATTAAAAAAGGGTTTTAATTTCTTCTCTTCCTCTCTTTTTCCTGCACAAGGGGACTTTACAAAGCAAATATAAATGGTTGCCTTTCTTCCCACATGTGTTTTCTTCTTCTACCAATCTAACACTGGGCAGGGAACTCAACCAAATCTCCACATTGTTCTTCTTCATTCAACTAGAGATATTTCCTAATGTAACAACCCCCGATCACATGCGTTCAGAAATGCCTCCCTGAAAGCAGGACGTGATAATTGTGCCTTTGAATAAGAAGAGAACAAGCCCTCTTCTACCTGAACTGCTTCTTTTCCGAGATTTGGCTCCTTCTTTGCACTGTGTTAGAGTGGTGACGTGAACTTCAGGGAAAGAGGTTTCTCAAGGGGTAATTCAGCGCACGGCTGAGCTGCTTCAGCCCTGGTTTGGTTTAGCCGTCAGGAGTGCGCTTTGTCAAGGAGGGCAGCAGTTCCTCATACTTGCAACAAGTGGCCAGTTCTTACCAGGGAGCAGTTAGGAAGACAGAAACACGGTGGGATAAGGAAAGCAGCCCCAAATGTCCCAGTGAAGACCTCGCAGTGGACCCATGTGAAATACTTCTCTGAGGACTGCAGACTGCGGCAGCACGTGGAAGCAGGAAACCAAAGCCATAAAGAAGCATATTCTGCGCTCTGCGATGGTTACGACGTGGTCCAGAGGCCCAGCCAGAATGGAGAATTTCCCGTTAAGTGAATGGGCTATGTTTGTATAACACATGGAAACCTGTTCAGAAATCCTCTGGAGATGAGTGGACAATGGCTTCATTGGAAGAAGAGAGAAGACTAAATGCTCTTACTTTTGATAGCCTCCCCCATACCCACATCATGCAGTCATTTTCCAGTGAGCTCCAAGACTTCCCCAGACCACAGTTAGACTTGGAGACTGGTATAACGTACCAAGTCCAACCTTTCTCCTTAAGGAATCTGCTTCAACAAGAGGACACTTTTTCAAAAGGGCTGAGTCCCACTGACCTCCACCTGAAGCTTTTTGAAAACAAGAGTGGAGCTCCAAAACTATCCAGAGCATCTCATTTATGATGTCTCCTTTATCTGAGGTATTTGGAAATCATTTCTGACGTAGAACTGAAATGGCTGACTTCTTCTGCACACGCAGTTACCATTTCTTCATGATATTCCAGTAACACGGTGACTAATGCAGCCACATCTGAACGGCGTGGGAGTAGAGCATGACGTGGCAGAAGACACATGTGCTGCAGCAGACAGTGCCCATGGGGACTCCTCTTCTCCCTCCAGTAAATACAGGCTTGTTTGAAGACACAACTGGCTGCATGAGTGTTTTGTCTTAGAGGAGGGCCTTAAATGTTTCACGAGGAGCATATAAACATGGTATTTGTGTGAAAATCCCATTTTATTCAGCATCATGTGCATTTTACCCACTCAAAATACATTGCAAGGGCTCAGCATGGTCAGCGTCATCCAAAGCTCAGCTATCACAACCATCTGTCTTGCCTGGAATTAGTTTGTGTTTTATTTATTATTTTTGTAACGCATTTTGGTGACAGGAATGAATCCGTTTCAGATGAAGGCTGGAAGTACCTTTTTTTTCCCCTGCGTAATCCTGAAGTGCTTTGAAATTCGCAAACAGTCATAAAAATAAAAAAAGGGGGCCAAGGAGAATTTTTTCTGATCTGGTTTTGATATAAGTGATGCAATGCAATATAAAAGAGCGTTTACAGAAAGCCCACGGTAACAGCGAAAACGTGAAGAGGTTTGATTTTAAACCCCAAAGTGTGGTGGATATATTAACCAGGAGTTGGGGAGAGGTCATGCATTCCTCACACTTAGATGCTTTCCAACCTCAATCCTGCCTGGAAAACGCCCCGATCTCTTCCTCCCCCCATCCCCATGGCCAGGTAGGGGCTGCAGCAGAGGCAGCACATGCCAGGGGCCATGGCCATGGAGAAGAGGGTTGTCCCCAGGCCACGTTGACCAAAGGCCCTGAGACCCACCACAGAACACGGTGAACAAAAACAAACCCCCAAAGAAGGGCTGAATTTCCATGCAGACGTGCGAAAGACAGATCAGGTGGCTCCTTGCTTTTCATTTATTTTCTTTGTTCTGTGTCAGAATATATTACGATACAAATCTTTCTGGCTCACAGACGTAAAGCCTTTTTTGTGGGACAGTAGATACTTATTTCTTCATGATGCTTCAGATTCCTTTTTTGGGGTTGTTTTTTTTTTTTTATTTCAAATTTCAGCAGACTTTTCAATATTTTGTGGTGGGGTTTTGTGTAATTCAGGGCATAAAACTGTCTAAGGAATTTTTCCTGGTAATAGTTCTTCGTGGGCTGACTTCCTGTGAGCATACTTAAGCGAGAGCTCCATCAAAAAATGCTAGTTTCTCTTAAGTTGTGTGAAGATTAGGATGGGAGGATAAAAACCCACAAAAATTTTGAAGGCTTCACAAAAGCATTTAGAAAAGATACTGAAAATTCCCCAGTATTTTCTGGGAACTTTTTTTTTTTTTTTAAAATCAATGTTCTACCTTTTCCCCGAAAAGTATTTGTGGCTTGGACTGTGAAAGAAATCTCTCTTGCCAAAATTTTATTATTCTGAGCATTCAGAACTCCATTTACATGGAGGCAACAGGAAGAAATACCGTATCATCCCCTACGATTGCTGCATGCTGTTGGAATTCTTGGGCTTCCACCCAACCTTTGAACCTCCAGCTAAGCCCTGCTTCTTCCCAACTTTTTATTTCAAGTCATTTTCTGCCTCTGAAGCTTTTCTTTTTTTTCTCAACACCTTATCTAAGATGGGCATCCCATCCACGCCTATGTGCCATTTCCCCAACCATCCTCCCAGCCTCCTCTGTTGCTACTCTACCCATGTTTCTTTGATATATAAGGTCTCTAAGGATGGGATGGAAAGATTTTTATTCCAAACTTCCTTCACACTTAATCAGCATGAAGAAAAAATAAATTAAAAAAAAATATATTAAAAAAATATATGAGCTTCTTGGGAAGCTCAATTTGGAAAATGCCAGTCACAACACCTTGAAAGCCTCCTACTCGCTGATAAATCTGACAGCGAACAGTGTCACCAGCTCGCTGCTGGTGACATCTCCTGTTCCACGTGGGCCCCCGCAGCGGTGGCAGGAACAGAGCAGGTACCTGGCTTCCTTCAGGACAGGGATGCCCCACACAACCTACAGCAGATGTGTTCCCATTGCAGCCCGAGACACCCTTAGGGTAGGATCCCAGCGAAGGTGCTGTTTGCTTTGCCACACTGTCTCGTGTAAACTGCTTGGATTTGCTCTAGGAATAACAAAAAGGCCTTGCTACTTTGTTTGCGTTTTATTCATTCGCAGCTAGGATTTCCAAGAGCTCAGAAAAGTGGGCTCGCAGATGCTGCTCTGCCGTCGGGCCGGCATTTGGCTGTCAGAATAAAATTCAACTTACACTCAATGCCTACAAGGAAAGAAAAATAAGGAAACCCATCTAGATTAGCCGGCTCGTTCAGCGTCCCACAAGTTTTCATTCACAGCTTTTGCTGCCAACGTTGCACCGTTACAAATTGAACGATTCAAAGCTTTGTTTCTCCAGAGACTTTTTTCCTTCATATAAAATACACATTATTGCAATGCATCCCCGTGGCACCATGCCAGCCGAGATCAGCCATCTGCACACACCAGAGCAAGAAACTCGCTTGCACTTAGCCAAAAATAAAGGGGAAAACAGTTCACTCATGGACCACACAGTGTTAAGTAGAGGTACAAGGGCTGTATGTGTCCTGGACGCCTGCTCAGGGTCACCTCCAAACCTCAGCAGCATCTGGGCCATCTGCTTTATCTCGAATCCATCCTACACGCTGCTGCCATTTCCCCCAGCTGTCCCAAAAGCCAAAACAACCCCCCCACTCCGCACACGAGTGCCTCTTCCAGTGGCAAAACCAAATTTCTGGGCTCGGGTCTCTACAGCGAGACCAAACCCGGCTCAGCTTTTCCCAGCAGCTGCCTGGTCCTGCTACACGATTTGCACCTTGCTCCCTTCCCTCGTGTGGCGCATTAAAACCCAGACGACAAAACCACCGTGATTTTATGAACAACGTGGAGGAAAAAAAAAACCCAAAACCAAAGCAGAGAGCCCACATGACTCATCCCATCCATGGCTTGCCCAATGAAGATGTTATATCTTTATACTCTAAAACGCTCTATGTGCGTCTCCTTACATCTATCAAAATCTGCCTGTGAGGAGCAGCACTGGGGAGAAACCCATTATTCAGGACAAACTAGGGGTGAGCTGGGCAGGGATTGCCACCCTCCATCACCGAGCATACAAAATACTGGATTACCGATATAAAGCGATAAGAAATTACATCCCACTCTAACAAAAACCCAAGCACCACGTTGCAGACCCGTGGGCATTTGCCCTGTTGCTTCTCTGGGCTTACTGCTGCCACGCGCTGTTGTTCGTCTACCAGCAACCTCCACTCCCACTCAGAAAAAAAAAAATAGCATAACATTTTAAAAAAAATAGCATTCCACATACACAAACACATGTTTCTCTGTAAATATTTAGAGAACATGTGAATCCTCAAGAGAACAGGCCAAAGTGGTGAGAGCGTCAGCAATCACTCTCATTGCTTTCCAAACCCCAAACACTAACAGTTACTGTCTTTCTCCATCTCTGTCTCTCTTGGAAAGGAGGGTTTCTTCTTGCAGTAGCCCCTGCGCATCCCATCGCCGTGGCGCGGGGATGCTTGATGTGATGTGCTCGACACGTTGCGCTCCACTTGACGCTTTATAGGACTTTTAAAACAGCAGGTGTGTGAGATGCAACCCCCAGGTCAGCCAGTGGGGACGAGGGGCTCCATCCCGTCAGAAGAAACAAACCAAACCAAAAAAAACCCGTCTCCTTTTCATGGCTTACAGCTGGTCGTGAAAAGGCTGGAGCCCTCCCTAGCCTCGGGGCTGCCGGGGTCTTCTGCGGGCGGCGGATGGGAGGGGAGTGGGCGCCCGGCGCAGCCCGCCTCTGTCTCCATGGAAGCGCTTATCGAGTGGAAGGAAGTTATAATAAAATTTACTGCAGTTCCACAAAGTACCACTGTTTGTGTGTTATTAATCACTTACACGGGTCCCCGTCAGAGGAAATGGCAGCCCTGACAGTGATTTATACGCTATTTAGATAACCTGAGGAGAGCGCGTTACAAGCTCCGTGCCCGGGCTGTCATCCGCCGAGGGGCTGCCCTCTCCTCCAAATGCCTGGGGGTCCCCTCGGACCCTCCCTCTCGCCTTCAAAGCCACCGCGTGCCTTATCAGGGCCACCACCAAAGCAGGCGCTTTCCAAACGCATCTGAAGGCAGCGGCTTTTCCCATCGCTGCGAGATCAAACAGTCCCTCCTGCCTGCAAACACAAAAAATTCTGGCTGGAAAACAAAGTGGCCGTCCCCCGCCTCGGGTCCCGAGGGACATCAAGTGCTGGCAGACGGCGATGCCGCTGCTCCCGCTTGGTGCCAAGCCCTTGCAGGGCAGTGGCAAGCGCAGGTCCCATCTCCTGGCCACCGCAGCATGGGAAAATCCCATCGGGACATTCATTTTGCAGTGGGAAAATGGTTAATGAAGGGATGTCAGTGTTCTTTGGGAAAAAGAGAGCCATTTGCATAACTTATGTTTTGGAAAAAAACTCTTTCTATTTTAAAATATGGCCCTGCAGCCACTGAGCTCCGTGTGATGCAAGCGAGGATGGTGCCGAAGGGACCGGAGAAGGGATCCTGCACTGTCTGCTGGCACCGAGACCAAGGCTGACCACGTTATCGCACTCCTTTTCTCCTCCTGATCATTCCTCCAGCAAATCTTTTCCCACCCATCATCCTTCACCCTACATTTGGGGTGCTCTGGCTGCTGCTTCATGCTCTCGGAGGATGAGATCTTGCTCTGTGGTCCACTCTCAGATCCACAAGTAAGGACCCACGAGACTCAACCCAGCCTGCTCTGAGCTGTGGGCTGGATGTGGCTCGCTCTTTCTCCAAAAAGCTGCCGAACTTCAGTTTCTTTGTTTTTTTTCCCTCCGTGCTTTCTCATTTTGGTAACTTCAGACCAGCAGGAAGGCCCGGTTTCATTTGCTCACTCCGAACCAAAACATTCTTCTAGACAGAAAAGCCCTCAAATCTCTCTTTCCATCCTGATTTTTTTTCCGCCTGTGATGTGGAAGTTTATATATCCTTGAAAAATCCACGTCCCTGTTTCTGAGGGAGCCTAGAGGAAGCGGTTCGGGGGCATACAGCAGCAGCACGGCTCCTCTCCGTTTCGGTAGAAGGGTTGTTTTCCTTGCCCCTAATCTCTTCTGCGTATCGCATTTCCTCTCTGTTTCAAAAATGAACAAATTTACTGTAATCATTAGAGTTTTATTCCAAAATTAAAGGCAGGCTAATACAAAACTATGCACATATTAACTTTGACGTTGCTTTTGTTAAGTCAGATGTTTCTTAATCAAAACCATATTTTTTGCAAAGACTGGTGATTTTAGGCACCTTTAAAAAAAACAAAAAAGAAAAAAAAAAGGAGTTAACCTTCCCTTACATATTAACCTTTCTTCATCATAAACAACTCAGCTCTAGATCAATGGTGCTGACATTTGCTTTCGCAAATGCAAGTGTTTGTTTCTGTCTTTTTGTAAACAGAGGTAATGCCTTCGTGGCCTTTTCATTTTAGTTGACATTGAGAAACACACAGTATGAAGACACGACCCAGAAAGCTCTGGCAGCAGAGCTGGCTCTTCTGGAGAGGCTCGGAGTCCCGTGCTAAGGGTGGCTCCGAGGTTCAAGCAGAGCTCCACGGATTAGAGTGCTTGAAAAGCAGAAACTTTCTCAGAAATTCGTTTGGAAACCCAGATCTGACATTTTGGTCTCTGCAGCCTTCCAGCCGGTGATGCCGAAATGCTGCCACGTGCTGTAGGTTTCAGGCAAGCCCCAGGCAAGCTCAGGACTCAGGACCATGCACTTGGTGGGGCAGATGCCCTCGCTTTTGCCTGGATGATATGAACCACCATTGCCAAGAAGCCACAGAGCTTGGAGACAAGTTTTGGAGAGGAAAAGGCCATCCTGACTTGCAAGTATGCTCCACCCGGCAAGGGTGCTTGATGCAAGGGCTAGGGACCGCTTGATGTGTACAATTCGGGTCTCCCCTCCTTCCCATACTCTACCTTTCAGTCCCATGTGGACGGCTTGGGTACCATCAGAGACTTTAAACAATATTAGATGCCTGTACCATCTGAAACAATCCCTTATTTTCTCTGGATTTGCAGCTTACATTAGCCTTCCCGTGTATTAGGTCCTGCTGAAAACCTCAGTCACTTCTGCATCTTTTGGAGCCGCGATGCCTTTCTAAAGTATGCGCCCACGCAGAGGCACGTACAGAAACCCCTCAGACCTGCTGGCAGGACTTGTCCTGCAGCTTGGCAACACCTCAGAAAGCCCTTCCCCAAAGTGGTAGCCTCTGTGGCATCGGGGCTATTTCGTTTTCCTGCTCTGGAAGCACCGAGGGTCCCCAAACAGGACAACCTCCCCCTCGTGTTCGGCATCGCACACCCACAGCTCCGAAAGCACAGGTTCCTTCTGAGCCCCGCGTGGTACAAGCCCTGTGTTCGCTGGAGCTTCTTTTGCGCTGGGCAGGTCGCAGGAAAGGGGAGGCAAGGACCGCGAGGTGAAACGTGTCCTCGCGTGGGCCAGGTCCAGGAGTGACGGGGTCAGTGTGGAAATACGGGAAGACGCCAGCACTACATGAAAGGTTCCATTCCCATTCCCCCACAACCTAGTGCAAAAGCTTTTGGCCGTATGCATTTCATCGCTCTCAAATTTAGGGTTGCACCTGAGGCTGTTGATACCAATCTCACTTTTTCCCACTTTTCCCCAGTATTCCATACTGGAGCTCTGAGCTGTTCTCTGGAACAAGCATTAAAACTGCCAAAGGATTTAAGAGGCCAGGAGACCTTCCCCAGCCGCGGCTTCCCTGTCTCTGCTTCCACCACAAACTCCACTGTCCACAGGGCTAAAAATAAATTACTGCTATTTAAACCAGAAAGCAAGATGTGCTTTTTCTCTCGTCTCGCAGGTTCGAGTAGTCACAGCTAAAATAACTGTTTTGTTTTGTTGTTTTTCTCGGCTTATTTTAATCCTCATATGGATAAGTTATGAAATCGTGGTAGCAGATTTATTGAGTCAAAGTATTAATTCAGAAGCATAGGACCACTGAAACCCACAATTTTACTCATGAAGCAATCCCCCTTCACACAGAAGCATCAGTTTCGTGCTCATAAATAACAACAGTAGAGAAAGAAAAAAAAGCCTAAGAGAGAGAGGGGGTTCAATAACAAACACAGCTCGCTTTTCAAAACAGCCTTACAAAAATGCTGTTTGTACCACAGGTCTCAGCTGGACAATACGAGGAATGTCAGGAATCTCACTTCTAGAGTCCAGCCTTTGGGGAAAAAGCAGTTTTTAAGAAATACCCGATGATACGATCCTGAAAACAGTTATATAAATCACAGCTGACGCAGCCCAGAAAACAGCTACTTTGGAGCTCCAGCAACCGTGGCTAGAGATGTGCACGTATCTGCTGGTGTGTCTCTTACAGGACAGTTTATTCCAGGACCCGAGCGCTTCATAAATATCTTAACCGACTCTTCAAACCAACATGCGGGAGGAAGGTATTTTTGCCTGAGCTCTTAAGTCAGTGGGCTCATTTGGCTGGTGCACCATAAATGAGAGAAAAATAACATTTTCTGGGTAGCAACTATAACGTATTCACATCAATTCTCCTTCCTGAGAAGTGTGGCAAGCGCGAATGACCTGCCCATGGTGGTGTAGGATGGCAGTGGCATTATGAGCAAGTTTGATCCCGTTCTGAATCAGCATTTCTAAAAAGCTTTATGGACCTGAAAGCCCTTTCTGAAGGGGAGGATGCCAGGAGGCTTGTCCCCGACCCGCACCCTCCTCAAGGAATTGAGAGCTCTCATCTGCGAAGCTGACATGACCCAGTAATGATTTCTAGCCAGACTTTGCTTCATACATTTATCTCCCCACTTCATTTTCCTCCTCAGTACACAAAATAGCTGCTTTTCCTCACTGACTCAAATCTATACCTTAACGTATAGATTTGGCACTTCAGGGCATGCTCTAGTGGCAGAGATTGTAGGGGTTTTTTTGTGTGCGTATGGTTGGACTCGATGATCTCAAAGGTCCTTTCCAACCATGAAGATTCTATGATTCTATGATTCTATGACTCATCCCCAGGCTCCCGTGGGGCAGCAGCGAGCACTGGCCCACCTTCACCAGCATCACTGACAACCAGCAGAGGACAGAAACTTCAGGAACTCAGCCCAGTTTCCCCCACGGCATTTCCTAATTGGCAGCACCAAGAGGCAGAGACGTAAAGGCATCCCCTGCCCACAGAGGATCAACTGCATCTCTAGACTCGCAGCGTCAGCAAGGTATCAGGGGAGGCATCCAAATTGAATCTCCAGACCTGTGGGATGTAAACCTCTGTTCGTTCTCTGCCTGTGACGCAGAGCAGAGACACAACACAGGAGCTTCCCGAGGATGGATGGGCTAATTAACGCACTGGCTGTCTCTGGGGAGCTGGTTGGAAGGACCTGGTTTAAAGGATGGAGGCTTGATGGGCAAGCGGGGAGTCTGTGAGCTTCTTTGACATGCTGCAGTAGCGGTTTTTTGGTGAAAAATGATGACAGCTTTGGAAGCTGAAGGATCAGCCCAGGGAAGGGAGAAAGAAGATCTAAAGTAAATTGGGATGGCGTCTGCACCAGTATGCCAGTGCTGCCAGGCACCCCGAGGGGAGGCGACCCTTGGAGCCCCATCTCCTTCCTGGAGGAGGGGATGTGCTGGCCATGAAGCCGAGGGTTACGCAGGCTAGTGATACTCCCACTTTCCTCAAACAAGGAAGGTGAAATGGCACCAACACAGACAACAACTGGTTGAGGCTGGGTGTTGGAAGACACCACAGCTCAGCCACCTTCCCCTCTTCAGACTCTGTCCCACACCATCCGTAACCCTGTAACCCGGCAGGAAGCAGAGGCTGCTGATGCCAGCAGACAGATTCCCATTCCCAACGGATCAGGGATTCACAGGAAAAAACAGCACTTTCTCCAGACACGTCTCGCGTCTACCAAATGCCACAGACCTGTTCCCTTGCTCCGTCATTAGCTCTGTGTGGACAGCATCCACGTCCACCTTGGTGGTACCCAAGCTCATCCTCCCTCCCCCAAGCCCCCCAGCTGCAGGACATCGGAGTGTCTCAGCTGATGCTGCCCCATATCCGCAGCCAGGGTTTGGCCCTGCTAACCCCAGCATCAGTGGCTAAATTCCCCTCGATCGAGTGTTGCCCTAAGTGATTAACCAGACAAACACCACCCTACAGCGGACCAGCTGGACGGGTGACTTGAAAGCAGTTTTGCTCATGACACGCTTGGACTCTGCCTGGTGAGAGCGAAGGGTGAAGTTAAAAACATCATTCACCAGAGAGCACATTTTTGCATTTCAAAGAAAAAAAGATTTTACTTGCTAATAAATGATTTGTTTATTTACCCTTTCCTCCCAGAGAATGGTTTCGTGGCTGCAAGTCCAGATAACTTATGCTTCTATTTAACTCGCGTGTGACTTCGAGGTCATCCATTCAGGGAAGTCTAGTATTTCTTACGATGGTATGGGACAAAAATAGGCTGGAGGCTTGCCAGATGGGAGGTTTGTATCTCCCTGCGCAGAAGACACCCAAGTGGCAGCCTGGCTGGTGGCCACGGGGAGCCGAGAGGTCAGGGGCCATCCATCGGAGTTGGGTCCTTTCTGGGTGAGCAGAGCCGAGTAAATAAGTAGTTAAGTCGCCCGCTCCATCCCTGGAATTGGAAAAGCCATTGGGAGTGGTGTTTTTTTGCCGTGCAGCACAGCACAAACTGTCAGCCAGTTTGTTTTGTTTGCTAATGTAGCCCAACAAGCGACTGGTGGGTAAGTTTAATCGGTTTGAGAACACGCAGTTCCTGGATAGGTTTTGAGATATGCCCAATAGTGAACCCGTTTCCCTGGACTGCTCCAAGGGCTGGGGTTTTGGTTTGTTTGCTTCCCCTTTGCTTTGTTTTTAACACAGAGCAGACCTCGCTTATTGTAACAGGAAAACTGAGAGCTCTAGTAAAAAGTCATGATTACGCTGTTGCCAAGTATTTGGGATCCTAGAGTTGCAATTATTTATTTTTTTATCAATAAGAAAAACCTCCCTGCTCCCCTTCACAGGTAAACCCGTTAAACACTTTTCAGAGGTCAGTTTTCCTTCCTGCGCCCCTTGTGTCAGAAACTTTTGTTTCACGTGTTGGTAATTTTCAGACGAAAACGATAATATCTCAGTGATGCAGAAGTGGAGTCCCCAGCACAAGAAGGACACGAACCTGTTGGAATGGGTCCAGCGGAGGGCCACAAAGATGATCAGAGGCTGGAGCCCCTCTGCTATGGGGACAGACTGAGGGAGTTGGGGTTGTTCAGCCTGGAGAAGAGAAGGCTACGGAGAGACCTTACAGCCCCTTCCAGTAGCTAAAAGGGGCTACAGGAAAGCTGGGGAGGGACTCTTTATCGGGGATTGTAGTGATAGGACGAGGGGTAACGGTTTCAAACCGAAAGAGGGGAGATTTAGATTGGATCTTAGGAAGAAATTCTTTACTGTGAGGGTGGTGAGACACTGGCCCAGGTCGCCCAGGGAGGTTGTGGCTGCCCCATCCCTGGAGGTGTTCAAGGCCAGGCTGGACGGGGCTTTGAGCAGCCTGGTCTGGTGGGAGGTGTCCCTGCCCAGGGCAGGGGGGTGGAACTGGATGATCTTTAAGGTCCCTTCCAACCCGAACCATTCTATCATTCTAAGCGAAGCACCCATATTCACCTTCTCAATAGAAAACAAAATTTTCCTGGGACATTTCAATTTCTTTAGGAGCTCCAACCACTGCTCAAAGAGAAGGCTGCAGTGCTGGAGATGCCATCTAATTAATCCTCCTCGCATCTTGGGTTTATAGAGGGTATTAACCTCAATTTACAGATCAGAAAAATGAGACAGGATGGAGATGAGTGACAGCTGTAACGAACACATTGCTTCACTCAGCCAAGGATTACAACTCGTGAACCCCTGGTTCCCAATTCCCTAATTAGTGAACTACATAGCTCCTCCAATGGAGCAGAAATGAATATTTTTGAATAGAGCAAAATATTTTCCTTCAGATGTTTGAGTTCCTGCACAATATCTTGCTACCGAAGGTGATTACGAGCCCTGCTTCTGACACCGTCACCTCTCCTGGTTTTGTTAATGACAAATTCATCTTCAGGGAGGAAATATCTGCTGTCACACTGCGTCACAGGAGGAAGCATTACAGAAATGTAACTGTTCCGCAGCCTGCGGGGGATGTGGCTGTGCCGGGGGCTGTTCTTCACCTGCTGATTACGGCTCCCATGCTCAGCTTTATTTGCTGAGCGTTTAGGTCTTGGTGCCAACGGAAACCCAGATTCATCAACAGCTTTTTCTGGCATGAGAACATAAATTGGATTGAAAATTAATTCAAATCACCTCCATAAAGTTCTAGAGCTTTGTATAAATTTAACAAGTGAAAACTAACACTTCTCTGTAGACGGCATAGGTTTTTTGCATACATTGCAAGCATGCCTTGATATGGGCACAAACCCTGCTGGGAGAAATCCCAGTGACTCCAATGAGAAATCCCTGTAACGCTACTGCATCGCTTCTAACAGTCTAGAAGGACAAATCACAGTGCCAGGGAGAAGCCTGCGTATTTATGGCCATACCCACAACCCTTGAATATTTCCTACCTATGCCCTTCTCAATCTCAAACTTTTGTAGGCACTTTGGGTTTAACAGAGTGGCTAGCACATATTCCGGAAGAAAGTTGATTCTTTCTTTTTTTTTTTCTCCACTGGAAAAGAAACAATATTCCATAAAAATCTATAACCTTCACAAATTTTGTACCAAAAAAGAAATCTCCTCTGCAAAAAGAATTTTTATTCTCCTGAAATGGAAGGGTTGACATTACTCTGACTGGCACATCTCAACTTTCTCTTTCATTTGCAATACAATGATGTCATTTTAGAGACGTGAAAAACACTTCCATTGGCGAAAAAAATCAGTTTATTTCTGTTTTTGAGATTTTCTTCCCCTTTGGAAAATGTTTTCTTTCCTGTAATTTCAGAAAATGTTTTCTCTAATTTCAGATTTTTCCATAAATAACAAATCCGATTCCTGCCCTGCTCCTATTGCATCCTTTATGCAGGGTCCTCCCAGGAATGGCATGCCTCAAGGATTAAAGAGATGTAATGTTTGCAGAGAGATAAAGATTAAGTTCATTTAGTTCTTAGACCTCATGCCGGCTCTGAGCACAAGGCTGAATTTCACTTTGTATGAGTTATCACAACTGAAACTGCTCTTCGGTGGAAACCACACTGCAACCATCCATTTGCAGTTGTAAAAGTCAATATATTTAAGCCTGCAGTGCATAACAATGACCCCTATGGATCCTCCAACGTTTTTCTTGGATCTGTATAAGCCTGTTTTTAATATATTACTCATCTAAATTGTTCCTGGGACTTGATTATTTGCTGCAGTTAAAATATCCAATCTTAAAAGATTTTTAAACATGTGCACGCTGAATTCCCCACTGCAATAAGCTTCATTTAGCTCAACTAAAACTGCCGTGCCGTAAAAAAATGCTTTAAAAAATCTCAAACTAACTGCTCTCCTGGTTGGTGGAAGCTCCCCAGGCAGGATTCCTTAGTGATGATAATCTCTGGTTTTGGCTGGCTCTGTTCGGTCCCTGGAAGAATAAAATCCAGCTTTCACCCAGCCGCACACTGAGGTGAAAGCAGAGGGCACAGCCATCCCCTCTCCCCTGCAGCGTCCTTCCCCGTAGAACATGGATACTGGATGTTCCCCAAGGAAAAAAAATGCGGCAAGCCAAGCGATCGACAAAACAATATTGATTTATGCTCTGTAGCTGAAAAGCGTATGAAAACACCCTCGTTTGCATGCGCGAGTGCTCGCCGCATTCCTCCCAGTCACCGGGGCCGTGGGGAGCCCTCCCCGGCATTCAAAGGCGAACGGCTGCACATCCAGCCCCGCGCGGGGCTCGGCCCTTGGTAACCAGCAACTTCTGGAGCAAAGCCTGCCCAATTCAAAAGCCCATCCAAGACTGTTCAGCCTTTGCCTGGTTTGCTTTCTAAGTCCCAGCTCCTTTTCAGGATGCTGGTGTAAATTAGGGGCCAGTCTATTGACGGACATGAAGTTATAGGAGAAAAGAACTGGGCCAAAAAAAAAACCAACCCAACAAAACCCACGGCACAGAGTCCAGCAGGCGACTTTTCCTTCTCCATTTTTCCCGCAAAGAAGGAGAACTGGGTCACGTTGAAAATAACTGCACAGGGCCCAGCATTTCCCCCCTCCTCTCCTTTTCTATATGGAAGGGCAATTGGGCAATCATGCGAAGAACTGCACAAAGTTCAGCAAAAGGCGGGTGTTTTTCCTCCTCTGAATAATCTTCCCTTTTGCTCTACAGCAATGAATACTAACAGGGTGATTCTGGTGAGTTTTCAGAAGGTTAGGATGGTGTTCAGAGGAAGTGCCAAACGTTTATTTCTAAAACTTGAAGCTTTGCAAACAGTTCGCCTTTGTGACTCTGAAGTCTGGGGGGAAACACCCTAATTTATGTATCTTTGATTGGCTTTTGTGGAAATTCAGAATGTCTTTATCTCAGCCATACAGTCAGATTTCTGTGGTTTTGGCCACAGAGCCTCCCTACAGTTTCAACAACTCGATATCCAGAATGGATAAATCTGATATGCGCATGCTTTTACAACCCCCTTGTCTTATTCCCCCAGGGAAAAATATTATCTGCCCTATTGTTGACTGCTTGGATCTACCCCCACAATATCCCTCCCATCAACATGTGATTAATCACCCTACTCCAGCAGGCACCTCTCAGGAACTCAAGACCTTTTACAAGCCTTAATTAAGCCTTGCAACATCCCTGTAAAATAGGTTGAAGCTGGGGTTAAATGATTTGCCTGAAGTGACAGAGCAAATCAGAAGCAGGGATAGAAATAAGAAGGAAAGCTGCTGCTTCTGAAGCACACGCGTGGCTCGATCCAAGATTCCAAAATCTTTTCATTTCTTTTTGGAGATAAGGTGCTGCAGCCACAAAAGCCAAGGCAGCCGTGCAGAGAGGATTCCCCAGCTCCTAACCACAGGACGAATCTACCTCGATCCCTTCAACCTGGGCATCACCCGCGAGCCCAGCCTCTCCCCTCACCCCTGGTCCACATTTGCTGTTCCCTAACCTACTACTTGTACCAGCTTTAACTGTCTATAAACTGGCAGCTGAGCCCTGCCCCCAGAGCTGACTGTCTTTCACCAGCCACCTCTCCCCATTTGACACCCAAATTGAAGTCAGACCCTTGACACTTGGCACATCATCAATTCCAGAGAGCGAGCGGGGAATCAGAGCCAGGCGTGAGGACGCTGGGGTCCGGGCATCTCTCTCGCTGCCTCTGGAGTTAGAGGGGAAAATCACATCAAGGAGGGTGAATCCAGTGTAGCCTTCTGGGAGGCAAAGGTAGCAAAGCGGGGTAAAAAATGCATCATTTCTTTTCATGGCCTGGGAGCTCCTGTCACCTTGCCAGGGGTCCTTTTGTGGGACCACTTATTTTCTAGACTCAGGAATCAGAAAGTCTCATGCAGGTGGTGGTGGTGTGTGTGTCCACGTGCTCACTCCTTCCTCTCCACCGAGTTACGAAACACAATGTGGGTTCCTGAGGTTGGTTGAGCTTTTGTTTTCTTCCCAAGAAAAATTTTTGCTTTGTTTTTTCTTAATTTGCCCCAGATTTTCATGGCAGACTCCAGCACTAAACAAACAAACCAGCAACCCAAAATCAATGTTCTCTCAGCTGCTTTAGTGGTTTCCTCAATGACCCAGCAGCAAAAGCAGCGCTAGGGAGATCTCCCCGTGGTACCCACCAAAGCAGGCTCCGTTGGGAAGGATAAAAACTCACAGCTCTGGGAAAATGTCCCTTTTCCTTGGGGAACAGCTTTCTCCTGTCCTTTTCTCCACTGCTTGCACACCTCCTTCAATGTATTCCTAAAGGTCATCCAAGGAGACATTATTCCTAGAAAGTTCCTCCTCCCCCAGGGCCTTACATCTCCTCTCACAACCTTTGCCCAACTTGGCATGGTATTGAATAAATAAAACATAAGCAATTCTATGAGGAAATGATGGTCTGAGACCCTCATGTGTGCTCTGCCACTCGGAGGGTGGCTAGGCTGGACGGCAACTTGGCCATGGGCAGTGTCCTGTGGGAAGGAACCAGAGCATCAGCCCCTTACGGCATTACTGAAAGCTTTAATGAAAGATGAGAAGAAGCAAAGCCCGCAGTCCCTCACTTCTCTTTGGCATCTGTCTTATCTATTTTCTTGGGGGCCAGCTCAGATCTTTGGCGTGTATCTAGGCTGAGGGGCACCCCAGGGACATCCTGACAAAGAGATTAATTATTCATGCAGAAAATATTACCCGCTGCTGTGACCCCCTGAGCACACAGGACTTTTCAAGCCTGGTGGCCTGGTCTACCACATGTCCCTGGACGCTATCCTGGAAGCATGCCAGCTGATGGGGACAGAAGGCTGGTAGAGCTGGTGGCCCCACGCAGCATCCCCAGGGACACCCTTGCGTGCCTGTCCATGTGGGCTACTCCCAGGAACAGCTTGTCTCCAGGTTTGTTCCGCTCGCACCGCGGTATAAACATCTGGGCAAGCGGCATACCGCAGCGCTGGGGCGTCTTCGCCTCGAGAGGTCCCCTGGGAGCTGCATCAGAAATACTCCTCGTCCTTCTTGCCTTCTGCTCCCCAGTTGTATCAGCCGCCCCGTCACACACATGCTCTGCACAATCAGCACACGAATCCCGGCGACTCAGGCCATCCCTGCCCCATGCTCTCGGTCTGGAAGTAGTTAATACACAAGGTGCCAGGAAATGGTGCTAAAAATACGCTGCATGGCTCCTCCGTAGAACATGCCATGCCTTACATACAGCTTTTGCAGTGCAGTTCTTCAGATCAGCCCTTAACAGAACATGGTATTTTTGGCCTGCACCTATTTCAACATCCCAAACAGAGCCACAGGCAACGGGTGGGTTGCTCCCCCATCCTCTTGCAAGGCCAGAGTTCCCAGTTCCCTCAGCCCTTCTGGCAGGTTTTGCAACATTTGGCTATTTTGAAAGGCCAAGACAAATTTCCAGGCCTGTGTTTACAGCAAAAGGCTTGAAAACACGGATCCTAAACCCCGGAAGACAAATAGAAACAACTCTAATTGCAATGTTATTCTAATCCCAACAATTTTAATTAAGTACTTGGGTTCTCGATGGGATTGTGCTCTTTTTTTTCCCCTGACTTTTGGAAACGCTCCAGAAATACAAATAGTTTCAACAGTTGGAGATGAAAATGGGAAATCAAAAAGCGCACAGAAAATGCTAATTAAAACGGAACCAAATTGCCGAAAGCTCAGCATTTTCCCTGCCACGCTTCCCCGTCTGGCTTTCCACGCTGCAATGGGAGCTGGGCAGGCAGCATCCTAGGGCTGAGACTTTGGGAACAGAGATTATTCCCGTTTCAAACACCCAAAGCTGTGGGTCAGAAAGTCCATGGACCCCATGGCTGGGGTACGGGCACAGGCTGCAAGGACCCTCCCACCATCCCTTTCCCTGAATCAGCCTTGAGTGCTGCTATCAGCTGAGTAAAATAGCACTTGTTCCACACAAAGCAGCCACGAAGCAGTTAATCCCAATTAGTTCAAAACAGCAGATATCATTCTTTATATTTTGGCAGTTCTCGTTTTGAAGGAAAAAATATGTTTGTGTTCTTGGAGTCAGCCTGAACAATAAAATCGGATGCCAATTTTCTGGTCTAAATTAGGTGAAAGACCAGACTTTTTATCATATGTGTGTGTGTGTGTCTGTGTGTGCTGTTCTGTTACATGTTTATTTTACTCCTCTGTGTATTTACCACCGAAATCACAGGCTGCCCGGAGCACGCCGCAGCGTGGCAGGGAAACACGACAGCCCATTTCATTTACTAAAGGTTGGAAATTGAACCTGGCACCAGGAAAACGCGAGACGCTATCAATCGCAAAAGGAGATATTGCCAGAAGATAAACATAATAAAGTCAGTCATTGTCAGCATATCAAGTGAAAGCCTTTCCAGGGTGTATGAATAAGGGGTTTAAACTTTTGCACTGGTTGAAGTGTTTTCACGTCCGATGTCAGTGTGCGCTGAAAAACGTCCAAACCCTGGGCTTCAAAGAGGCTGAAATCAAAAGGATTAGTGAGTGGTAAAATGCCATGGGGAAAAAAAAAAAAAACACAACGAGGCCGGCACATCTTCCACGGGACATTGTCCGTTGTGAGCCCAGAGGTGCAGGCAGCATTGCCCCCCATCAAAGGGGAGGGAAAAGAAAAGGCAAGCAAAATAAGCACGTTTTCAGCTCCGCTCCACACGCTGTTCCCATCTGCTGGATCCCCAGCAGGGAAAAGCCACGTGTGTTACCACCTCTCTGCCGGGCAGGTCTCGGACCCCACGGCAACACAAGGCAAATCCCAACCTACGTGATCACCCTGGGAAGGCTCCAGCGCCAAGACTTTTCTTTCCATGCAAGTGAGCTTTCCATAATCTTGTTTTCATCATTCATTTTCTTCAGATGTCACTAATTTTCAGGACAGGCAAGAGGATGCCAGACTCGCAGTCAGCACAGACGCCGGCACGCAACCGAGAAACTATTCCTGCAGCGAAGCAGGAGATACAACGCAACCCAGCCAAAACGCGCCTGATTAATCAGCCAAACGAGCCAGCGACAGCTCTGCTCACAGCACGATGCTCCCCATCCAAAACCCCTCCGAGCCCCATCCTCTGGTCATCAGTGGAGGTTCACAATTATAGGGAGAGCTTGCCGAGGTCTGTTTTCCGCTCACTTAACCAGGAGAGCACCTTGGCCATTAAATCTCTGATACCCCATTTACATCCTTCCAATTGTTTTTGTAACACTAGAGGGAGACAGGATTCAAATAAGGTCTTTGCAATCAGAAACCATCATTTGTCGATGACAGAAAACAGCCAGAAATGCTCGCAGAGCCCAGCGCACCCAGGAGAGGGTCAGTGCCACCTCCAAGCACGGCCAGCCGCAGCCTGAGCACACCCTTTGCAAAGGGTATTCAATAGCATTTGGGGGTATTTTACTCAAGAAATGCACACAAAACAGATAAAATTTGAGCACAGGCTTAAATTTAAGCACGTACTTAAGAGCTTTCTGGCACAAGGGCCCAACTGAGGATTAAGAGCCACACACCATATTAGTTTTAATTGAGCTACTGTCTTCCCATATGTTTTTCCCTGGGGAGATCAGTGGCTGGCTTATGAGTTCAAGTAACAACATCAGTTAAAAGAGTATTTGAACAATTGTGGTTGGCAGTTCTCTGAATAATATGAATGTTATAGAGCGTCGGAAAATGTCGTATCATCAATTTTCTGGTTTCCTGCACTCGTTGCTTTTGATCTCCACTAAAAGATTTATTGAAAGGTTTTCGCTTTTACATTAACCTAGTCCAAATTACACCAATCGAGAGCGGGGAATCTTTTTTCAAATTGTATTTTTTTTTAAGCATACAAAGAGAGATTTTTAAAGCTGAGGCTTTTGATTCCTTCCAGTTTTTATTGTTTGAAGCAAAGAGCTGTTTTGGCAGGTTTATGAGATGGCGTCTGTTTTGCTGACAGACGTGCCTGATAGATTGCTTGTTCGTGTTTTATTTTTGGAGCCACTGCCATGTTATCTGCATTTGAAAAACAATTTACTGTGATTAAAATTTAAATCAAATATATGGAAATGCCAGCCTCGCTTACAATCAGATCTTAAATCTATTCTGTCGAGCATCTTTCCCTCCTTGTGGGTGAAATGCAGTGCAGAAGAAAGTGATTCCTTCCCCTCCAGCAATGTCCACACTCAGTCATTATTGCTCACAAATGAGGAATAATTCCTCTCCACGAGCCCTGCAATGCCTTGAAAAGTAAATAAGGACACTTTTTGTGCCGCCTGGCTAACCTAAACCTGCTATTGACGAGTGTAAAATTAAACATTCCTTTAAAAATAACAGCCAGGACATTTGACTTAGATGATTTCCTGCAGCAGTGAATTTTAGAGTGACCACAGCGTATATGAAGGACTATTTCCTTTCATTTGTCCTGGGTATTATTATTCGTAGCCTTTGAGCTGTGCCTAGGGATCATATTCCAGGAATTTGTTGTTGTTTAACAAGAGTGTTTTCACTAACCTGTGCCACACCATAAGTTTTGGGTGAGTTAGAGAAACAAAACTGAGAACTTTTAGCACCAACACCTCTATGCAGGAGAGCTTGCAAGTCGGTGCCCTTCCTTCAGTTTTAAATGATACCATTTGCCATCCTCTCTGGTCTCACAAGCCTGCTTTATTCTCTGTTAAAAGAAGGGGAAAAAAACCCGGATCTTTCATTTAAGCAATATAAAACAGAGGTGCCTCATGCGACACAGAGAGCTTCAGTGGCAGTTCTGAAAAAAAAAATAAGAGCGAGCCCATTTTCCTCCCCTGCTCGTTGCTGTTAGACAGCCCAAACATGTGAATTCCATGAGCCAAGTTCACCCCCGCAAAGTCCATCTGTGACAGTACTGATGAGCTTGGCCTTGCTGATGCTTCTTGAAATAGCCTCCAGCCCCAAAATAGCCCTGCACACACCACAGCACCGTTTCCTGAGCGTGTAGCTCAGGGACGAGGCGGGCAGGGAAATCTGTGGCACCTCGTGACTGAACATCAGATTTGAGGATGGCCCAATTTTCTATAAATATGGCTAAACAAGGCAGAGCATCCCTCCTCTCCTTCTCTGTGTTCTTGTTTTCCCTTCTCCTATCTCAGCTGAATTTTCCTACCAGCTTCCTGAAAACACTTCCCGATTTCACACCATAAACATCCTCCACTTTTATTTGACCAACACTTCCTACGCTGCGAGGCCTTCCGCCCGGCTCCTCCAGAGCTGCTTCTATGTTTCCCCTATCTTTGATATCTCAACAATAAATGAAAAATGACTTTTCCTGTGCTTGGTACTGGCATGCTTTTGGCTTTTTTTCTCCCCTCCCCCTCCCACTAAGCAGTGAGTGCAGGCCATTTCACACCTGGGTTAGAAAACAGCCTGCTTTGCAAGAGGTAGCAACACTGGTGGGAAGACTCATTGCTTCCAAAACAAGGATGGGAGGAGCATCACGCTCAGAGGGAGCTGATATGGTGGTGGGGGTTGCTCCTGTGCTGTGAGGATCCTTCCAGACCCAAATCAGTGGAGGCGTGTGGGGAACGGGACTCTCCCCTACCAGAAGACAGAAGGTCACAGCCACGCTGGTCTCCACAAGGAGCGCTCCCTCCGAGCCGCGTGCTGCTGTCCTCGGGTCACCTCCTCCTCCTCCTCCGCTGGGGAATTCCTAGAGCTCAAGCCAAGGTCAGCTGAAGGCAAGAGATGTTGTTTCTGTTGACTTCAGCAGCCTTGGACAAGGCTTCCTAGAAGAAGAGTTTCCTGGAGAGCCAGCGCTGATGGACAGAGAGATGCCTCCTCGGGAGATGTGCTGCTGCCAGGCAGGTAAGGTGCAACATTCATGCTGTCTCTTCCTCCTATGGAGAGCTTTAGCCACTGGTGGAGATGAATCATGCCATATATTATTGCCCTTTTCCAACTTTTTATTTTGCCACTCAGTAACACATGAACTCCCCAGAACTCCAACCATGTACAACATTTATTGGGGCCGTCAGTGTGCCCAGCCCTAGCAAACAGGAGAAAGGCCATGTCCTCCACTGCAGGCAGCTCATGAACACCCAGGACACGTTTTGTTGGGCTGATGAGCACCGATTGAAGCTGTGAGAGCAGTGTTCAACCATGCTGGAAGTCAGCCTAACGCCAGGGTTAAGGTGGTACGTAGAGGTTCAGCAGGTTACTCGGCATTTGGGTCCTTGACCTTTGGTGGCCTGGTAGTAGGATCTGCAGCATCCAGAAAGGGCCTGATTTTTGGAAAGACCATCACATCAGAAGGCTGAAGCACTTCAAACAATTCAGCTCTGATTTAAAGGAGAGGTCTTGTAACCTCAGCTTCTGCAAAAGTCTTTACAGAGGCATTTGGCTAGGGTGCTTCAGCAGCAGCTTTGGGAAGATCTTCTGACACATGAGAAAGCAGAAGAAATTGCCAGGAAAACTAGGTTGAGGAGCAGAAATGCATATTTATGGACATCCCACAAATGGGCCATCTTAATTCACCGTGATTGTATCGGTGCCACTGATGGACAAATGCCCTGCTTCTGATGTAAAAATAAGAAAGCGAGCATTAGTTTGAGAACTATTATATTTTGTTTCAGCCACGTTTTATTACCATCAGACGCAGCCAGGGATATACTACCCTACCTCTGAGTGGCCAAAGACAACACATGCAAAGCTTTGCTAGAAAGGACAACTACGGAAGATGAGGGAGTGATGGGGAGGATGCACAGCATCGTGCGTTTAACCAGCGGCAGATAAACACAAAATACCCGTCCCGTTACCTGGCACCCACAGTCTCTCCCCTCAAGCAGATGTATTTTTTTCCCACCCCGCAATTCAGAAGTGATTCTCATCATTAGGTATCATTTCACTGCATGCAGAGTTGTTTCTTTTAATAAATTTTGGGTAGAAGCTGAGCGCATCCTCTGCTTGTTAGCCATTTTTGACGTGAAGTCAGGGAGGCAGCAGCTTCTCCGATTGTTCACATAACGTAATGTCGGAAAACTGGCAAGGGAAGTTGCTGCTGCTTTAGCTGCAGCAGCTCTACATTTATTATTACAGATACAGCACACTGTTGAGAAGAGTTTAAAGCCATGAGAGCCTTGGGATGCAGAAAAAATACTGGCCATTTCATTTTTGTTTTACCCTGTTGCTCTTTTCTTAAAGGGAAAGGACAGAAAAAATTACCTTTTCACAGTGTTCTGCTCAGGCAGGATTTTATTCCACCTTGCATCACTATGAAAAACTGTTTGGTGAACAGAAAAAGAAATGGCCAAGTGTTTCATAATTCTAATACTTCTGCTGCATTCGAGCGTGACAAAGCAAACCTAAGTTGTCCTTGTTTAATACTTGTAACAGTTATGGAGACAGTTTTGTGATGCTTTAGGGGTCAGCACACCTGCCTGCCCAGTGTCCCATCGTGTAATTTAAGTGTAGAATCATAGAATCATAGGGTTGGAAGGGACCTCTGGAGATCATCTAGTCCAACCCCCCTGCCAGAGCAGGGTCACCCAGAGCAGGTGGCACAGGAACGCGTCCAGGCGGGTTTGGAATGTCTCCAGAGATGGAGACTCCACCACCTCTCTGCTTAGGGCTGCCAAGCATGCAAAGACCACTGCTTGGAAGAGATTGTTGGGTACAGATGACTCCTCCTGTTTAATGCCTCCCGTTTGGAGCTGAGGAAGGCCGAGCTGATGCAGCACTGACTCCATCCCAAGCAAGGACACCATGCCCCTGGCAGCAGGGAAAAAACAAGACAACACGTAGCATTTGTTTGGGCTGCCACGGTGCTGCAATTTAATTGCCAACTATACAGTGACTGGGTGACACAGCAAGGATGTAATACGATTTATATACTATAATACTTTGTGTACGGGTAATATTGCATTATGATTAGGTTTGTGTGCAAGCATGTATATTGGTGGATGAGAGGCTCAACATGAGCCATCAGTGTGCACTTGCAGCCCAGAAGGCCAATCGTATCCTGGGCTGCATCAAGAGAAGCGTGGCCAGCAGGGCGAGGGAGGGGATTCTCCCCCTCTACTCCACTCTCGTGAGACCCCACCTGGAGTACTGCGTCCAGTTCTGGAGCCCCCACTACAAGAAAGATATGGACGTGCTGGAACGTGTCCAGAGGAGGGCCATGAGGATGATCAGAGGGCTGGAGCACCTCTCCTTCGAAGACAGACTGAGAGAGTTGGGGTTGTTCAGTCTGGAGAAAAAGAGGCTCTGAGGAGACCTCATTGTGGCCTACCAGTATCTTAAGGGGGCCTACAAGAAAGCTGGTGAGGGGCTTTTTAGGATGTCGGGTAATGGTAGGACTAGGGGGAATGGATTAAAACTAGAGATGGGTCGATTCAGAACGGACATTAGGAAGAAGTTCTTCACCATGAGGGTAGTGAGACACTGGAACAGGCTGCCCAGAGAGGTGGTGGAAGCCCCATCCCTCGAAGTTTTTAAGGCCAGGCTGGATTGGGTCTGAGCAACCTGGTCTAGGGGGAGGTGTCCCTGCCCATGGCAGGGGGGCTGGAACTAGATGATCTTTAAGGTCGCTTCCAACCCTGACAATTCTATGATTGCCTATATACTCACATATATAGATATTTTTTATATATATAGGTAGACACAGAGATATGCAGAAGCAGTGCATTAAAGAAAAAGAACTGCATTTAGTCTGGAGAAAAGGAGGCTGAGGGGAGACCTCATCGCTCTCTACAGCTACCTGAAGAGAGGTTGTAGCGAGGCGGGGGTAACAAGCAATAGGACAAGAGGAAACGGCCTCAAGTTGGGCCAGGGGAGGTTTAGACTGGATATTAGGAAAAAATTCTTCACTGAAAGGGTTGTCACGCATTGGAACAGGCTGCCCTGGGAAGTGGTTGAGTTGCCGTCCCTGGAGGTATTTAAAAGACATGTAGATGTGGTGCTGAGGGACATGGTTTAGTGGTGGTTTTGGCACTGTCAGGTTAATGGTTGGACTCAATGATCTTAAAGGTCCCTTCCAACCTAGACAATTGTATGATCGTGCATCTGCAAGCCTTAAACTGAGAAGCACAACAAGAGCATACATCAAAGGGAGGTCCTGTCTCGATGGTGCCTGCAAGCAAACCCAGACAGGAAGACAGACCAACTAACAGAGTTCATGGTGAACATGGACGAACCTTCCTCAGTTCACATCAGCTCCGTCAATTTTACGCCTGTATCACGTGAGCAAAGAGCTTTCGGGAGGGACTTGTAGAGGGACAGCACAGGACTTGTGCGCACTGAGCAAGTTCTTGGGGCAGGCGGCTGCCGACAGCAGCTTGGCAGGTAACCTGTCCCTGTGCGACAGTGACCATCCGCACCCTCGCAGAGGAGAGGCTGCTCCCGGCTTCCCAGCACAGCGCCAGAGATGACAGCAACGTGAAGCTCAGCCTCTGAGAGCCTTACAAGCAAAAACAACCCTCAGCTCTTTTTTTTTTTTCCCTCCAATAAATTTTTGCTCATGGCGAGACTCACTGGAGAGATTAGTTATTTTTTCCAATACACAAAAAGCAACCGTCCAGCCCAATGCCTGTGTAATATCTAGCGAGAACAAAACAAATGAAGGACAAAATTAAAGCTGAACTCCCCCAGGAATGGGCTGCAGGAATCCTTGGGAACAACATGCTGCCACACACAGCACACCAGGGGAGTCCTGCTAATTAAGAAACAATGAGCCCCTCCATGACGAAATACTGAAGACAGGACTCCACCTCTCCAGCACCAGGGCTACGTTCAGCACACACCGGATCTCAAGCGCCGGTTAAAAACAAGTTATTAGCACTCTGAAATAGGCAAGTGAGACTTTTTCAAGAAAACAGATCTGGGGAGAGCCAACAGATCACGGGAAAAAAAATAAAAATAAAATTCTACATTTTCCAGCGTGTCCTTTTGGGACAAAGTTTTCCAGGTGGCTGCACTCACCAACTAAATTTATACCTTGAAAAGCCTCAGAGCCTGCGTCTTATTGCCTCTAAGGTCAGTCAGATGTATCTGACTGTCCATCAGAGCTGTAACGGGATGATGGATGTCCCTGTCCCATAGGTCCTGGGACCCCACCTTGGCTCTGCAGAATAAGGGGGGACCATGCTGTACCCTGAAACCTGGCAAGCAAGAACAATAACAACACCAAGAGGCTCAGACCGACAGCAAAGCCACCTTCTTCCTCCATATGCCATCTTCATTCACCTTCTCCAGATCATTCACTGCCCTCTTCACCTCTCAGTGAGTTATCAGCTCACACAACAGCCTCCCAAACCAGGGAGAAGATTAACACCAGTGGGGGTGAATATCCTCCGGCATCGTTTGGAAGAGCAGGTGTTGGTCCTCAGTGCAGGCAGCTCACCCCCACCTGATGCACCGTTGCCCTCATGTTGTCTCAACACAACTGAGACCACCAGACTGTGCATACTTGTCCCAGGCCAAGTTATTGGCTCCCAGCACCTTACTGTCTTATTAAAATAACACCCTTTTGTCATCCAGGCTCTAAACACCTCTCGAGCACTTGTTAAAGGCCTGAACACCCGAGGGTTTCTTCGAGGGAAGAAGAACTCACGCTTCTCACAGGAGCTCGGCCGAGAAGGCTGATAATCATCTCGTGATCACAAATTACTTTTCATAAGGACCATTTATGAGGTAACAGTTGGCATGAGGAAAGCATTTCATTTCGCCAGCAGCTTGCTGAAAACGAAACATCGTGAACCCTAAAAAGAAACTGAATCAAAGGCTGCATTCTTCTCTCCCACAGTGACCCCTTTGTTTGGGTCTACCCAAAAGTTTCATTACGAAAGTCTGATACAGGAGCCTTATTAAATTGTGATTAAATGACGTGTCCGCGTAGAAGTCTGCTCATTCCGCTGTTGATGTGGGTTGGCTTTCTTAGACTTTTAAAACATACAGGCTTATGAAATAGCTGTAATATCTTTTCCCATGATTGCTGGGGAACCGGAGGGTCTTTGCTCCTGCTCTAGTCATACCTGGCCTCGCTCCAGAGGATAACATTTTCATTAAAAGTGCATTAGGTGCACAATTCACCATGCAGCCGTCCTGACGAAGCGCCTGATCCAAAGCCCGTTGACCTGCCTCAGAAGCCTTAATGGGCTTTGGTGAACTTTGCTGGCCTCTATAAAAACAGAATCACCCATCACTAGAGTTACTCTGAGCTGCTTTTACCATCGGTTGGATCCAATTTGTTCCCATTGCTTCCCTTCAACTCTTTCTCTGTTTCGGGATTTAAAAAAAAAGAAATGGAGCACAAACTGAATCATGACTCGGGCCAGATAATTGCAATTGACTTCATTAGAGCAGCAGGGCTGAGATTTGGACAGCTGGGACACCTAAGAAAGGGTTAAACAGAAGAAAGTCAAACCCAACGACCTCCACACCATTTCTGACCGAGTGTTAGTCCTGAGCCACCAGTAAGCCCGCAGCGGTGATGCATCTTTCCCTTCAGATGACTCATTTTAAATCGTGCCCAGTGATTTACGCACAGAAAAACGTATTAATAAATATGGAAATGCACAAATTCATACGTTTTAAGGCCAGGGGAACCGTCACAAATGTTCAGTCTGACCCTCTGGAGACTGCAGCCTCACCCAGAAACTTCTGCCTGAAATGCATGGCTTCTGTTCGAGTGAAAGCATCCAAATATCACAATGGAATGTTTTAAAATATTTTCTTCTAAGATTTGTCAGAAGTGATGTTGCAAAAACAGAATCCTCCCCTCTCTGCTGCTTCAGAAAGTCTAAGTTAGAACAGGGATGCCAAGAATATTAAGAATATTTTCTAATTTATTTATTTTTTTTTTAAATCAGTATATCCCTTAGTGATATGCTGTTTCCATGCTCAGAGCTGTGCATAGGGCTTTGAGGCAAAGCTTGTTGGAAGCTCCCAGTCCATCCCACACCTTCAGCATCGTCACAGGCAGCCCCACCAGTGTGGACGTCCAGGACCAGCCTGTCTCGCCCAGTTATGCCCATCTATCCCGTAGGACCTCGCAATCAACACGATACTGGCGTAATGTATATGACAAAGCCACTGCTTCGCATCACCTACAGCTTCCTCCAGGCAAGAGGAACACTGTGCTCGTTCAGCAGAGGTACATCAAGGTTCTCAACAAAGGTGGCAGAGGGTGGCCAGAAGCTTTCATGGCAATATGGGGTATTCCTGGGAGATGCTGGCAGCCTTCTGGCTGAGTCAGCGAGAATTCTCCATGGGGCACGTATCCCAGGCTGGCCTCCTCGCAACCCCGGGACCAGAGGGCTGGATCAGAGGCACCGTCTCACTCATCCAGCAAAGGCAATTTAAATCATGCTTTACAGCGTACAAATGCGTGTAAATATTTGTGTAAGATAAGATCGGTGAGCGGCCTAGCAATATTTCAAAGAACCGAGCAAAGCCAAAAAACAAATTATATATACTGCTTGAGAAAAAAATAAAATTAGGAAATCTAGCAGTGTGTTTATGTTAGGGTAACATTTGCTCTGGAGTGGGTTTCTGTCAATGGATGTCCTACACATGGAACAGGCCCTGGAAGTACAAGGGCAGGGCTTGCAAAGAGATTTAGCTGAAGATCAGACCTGAATCTCATGAGGGACTTCTAATTAAGCCATTCGCCAGCCACAGGACATCAGAAAGATTTTGGGAAAGGTTGACATATGCTGGCAGAGGCAGCTGATTGCTAAGTTATGTTTTATTAAGAGCAAATACACAGTGAGCATCTCTGAGATAATCAATCTTTTCATAGTCAGGAAGACAGTTTCTCATCGGAAGTACCTGCAATGCTTTCTGACAAGGATACATTCCAGATTTTCTCCTTTTAAACTAATACTTTTGATTAATACTTATTGCCCAAGGTCGCAACACCGTGGACACCATCAAAACCGATCCTGAATCGGAGGTTCGGAGAAGTGCTGTACCACCCTGCCGCCCTCAGCAGGCGAACGCTGCTGATGCTGACCCGTGATGCTACGACACAAAAGCAGAATCTCCTTAGAGAGAAGGCAGAAAGACCAATAAGAAAAAGTCTGCATATTTTATAGGCAGGAAGCAGACAGCGCCAGTCTCTGAAATGGCTTAGCCCAGAGGATGAATAGCAACTCTCAGCTTTTCATAAAGACCCCCACATTTCCCAGGGATGACCCCGCTGCAGTATCAGATGACTATGAAAATAACACTACATAATTTTATAAAGACTTCGTACACCTCAGTTGCATTTCGCATCACAAACCAGACTCTCAGTGTTTCTTAGTCACTTTGTCTAACACTTTAATCTCCAGGGGTCAACGTATCTTCTTCTGACACAGCCACCTACATCTTCACACTGGGAGCAAAAACCACTCAACCCTTCCCCGCACCTGGCATTCAAAGCACGCACGGAAGCACAAGGCAGTAGGTAATCACAGTGCAATGACTCGAGCTTTCTAATTGTGGCCATCAGGTTTGAAAACACCCGTCTACATGACTCGGGCAAGGCATGCAAAGAGCCAAGCGAGCAACCATGCTCCAACCACCAAACAACAGCCTCCCTCGCTCCCCAGCCTCAGGGTTTTTTTGCTCCAGATGCTTCACATTTCCCCTTTCCTCTGCCAGGTGTTTTTAGCACATCAATGCTAAAAATTGCAGCATGTTCTAGGATCCCAGACTGCTTTGAAATAAACTACCACAGATCTGTCTCTATGGAAGACGTTTCTTGCCAGAAATATTATCTAATTTGTAAGCATTTTATGATTTTCTAAGAGTTATAAAATACAGTATTAGGAAACAAATGGCCAACGGAAAAGACCCCTTCTGGTAGCCAAAGTGACCATATAATTGATTTTTATGAACAGCATCTGAAGAAATGAGTCACAACCCATATGGTTATTTTGGAATCTAGGTATACATCGGATTTTAAGCCTCTCAGAAGATTTTTCAAGTTTTCCGCATATAATCAATGGTGATTAGACCAGGATATGAATCATTACGATTCTTGAGGCTGAGCACATGTTTGAAGGGTGAAGGATTCACACATTCTTGCTCTATAAATACCCATCCAAGGTTGTCCAGAGCATGAGAAACTCAGATGGCAGAAAGTTAAAAAAGTATTGCAGAACAAACTGCAGACTCATTACGGAACCAAAGGCCTCCTCCCTTAGATGGGTGTAAATATTATTAACTTAGGATACAGTTCAAACTTCAGTTGAAGTCAGACGGAAAAACTTTACCTCTAAAGCGGACTGTGTATCCTCTTTCTCCATGACTTTAACCATTTTCTCATAGCTTGGCCCCAGCCGGTGAGGAGGTTAGGTTACAAATTTGCTCACTCAACTGTGATGCTCTACAAATAATGCCCACACACTTCACATGTGCACACTCTTCCCGTGAACATCTGGGCTTTCCAGTGGTGCAGAAACACGCCTCCTCCCATGGGCCCACATTTGCACAACCACACACATGTACACCTAACACACCTTCACGCACCCAGACTTTCTCCTGGGCGCTGCATGCAGCTCCACAGCTCAAGCCTTCGCTACCTTTTTTCATGCCAGAAGATTCACATTCATTCAGCGTCAACACAGGATTACATCCTGCATCTTCTGAAAGATGCTGAGAGCCATGTTTGCAATTGCTCAGGACTTCTATTACTTGTCTTCCAATTGATCCAACAGCGGTGTTGGGAATTTCATTTACACTGACAGCAGATGCAACAGGTGCAAGACCCTGAACAACTCAATCCCCACAAACACGACAGCTAAATTGTATCAGCTTTGCATTCCAGCCCTAGGTGCTCGTTCACAATACCCTTCCTCTGCTCATGGCTTGCAGCTCTGGAGCACCTACATATCACAGAGCACGCCAGTTTTCAAGGACTCCCAGAGAGGGAAATGTCTCCTAGTACAAAGCAACCTTCTTGTTACCATGGAAATCCTGGCCAAATAAATATTTTGCAAGTTCATTTGCCATGGAAGAAAAAAAGCATGAGCCCGGATTTATGCATGATGCTTCATGCACAGTGTCTCCAATGCATTTCTTTCCATCCATCAGACTTCTATGCAGCCAAAATATCCAGCACCCGGAATAGCTGCCCACAAATACTAGAGATGTTTGGCCTAGATTGTACATTTATAACTTTGATAGACTTTTAGAACCAGAAGGGGCTGTTATTATAGTCCCATCCAGCTTCCTGTGAAACACAAACCAAACAGTCTCAGCTGATAACTTCTGTATCAAGCCCCATGACTTCTACTTGAACTGGCACCAGACACGCTCCCGATGTGCTACAGCTCCTATATTATATAGCTTACAGTTCCTCTGTTCCTCCAGACAACGCACAGGAGGGAAGGGAGCTACAGTCCCTTTTGCTGCCTCTTCCTCCCGATAAGTGAGCAAACGAACGGAGCGCCAGCAGTATCGTTAAAAGCTGTATGGTCTTGGAAGCAAGTAAAGCTACTGCATTCCTTGGAAAGAGATGATCGGGTGGTAGAGAATAGACCAGGATCCATAATCCGTTACACAGGTTTAACTTCCTAACACGAACACACATTCAGATCCCGTTTTAAAGGGAAGGTGAAAGATTAACATCGGCTCCTAGAGCAAGGCTGTTGTAATGAAACCCTTGCCTATAGTTTGACAGAGGCACTAACAGGGTCTTTTATGATGTCTGCCAAGGGAAGTCTCCAAGACAGCCAAAAACTTTGAGGTTAAAATTTGAAAGGAAGACAAACTTATCCTCATATTCATGTTACAGCACATGATAAACTATTCCAGAGAGGATTCTTACCAGGATGCTGAAAGAAATTTTATGGAGAACTAGAGTCATTCATATAAAATGAGGACGAAAGTGTAACGTATTACCTAGGAGGAAACAAAGAAAGGTAATATTTTGCCCTCAATTTTATTGTGTTTCTAAGGCAATTCAGTCAGATAAAATTTGCAAAGCCATTTCAAGATGAAAAGGCCCGTACAATAACCAGATCCAGAGGATCGTGATTTAAGGAAATATTATGCCAGTTGTAGCAAAAGTAGAAGTTTTCATATTTAAGTTATTTCATATTATTATGAAACATACCAAGACCAGCATTCTTCCACCCAGAGATTTCCCACCCACATAGAGCCTGAAATCTCTATATAAGGAGTTTTTCCCCACTTCGCAGATCAAAGCAATCCTCCCCATGCTGGCAGCTCAGCTAGAAATAGGGCTGACACTCCTCAACGTGCAGTTTAGCATCTTTAGTCTTGACTTTAGTCCCTCAGGTAACCATTGCAGCAACAAGCAGATGCTTTGCTCTTACTGCTCTTTGCCTAATTGCCTCCAGAGGTAGTAGATGTGAGGGTTTTTTGAGCACATATTGGGGGTATGTGTCTGGTTGGTTCCCCAGTTAGCACAGATGACTAAATCACCTCTCCAACACAGGCCGGTGCCCTCTGTTGATGTGGGGCTGGGGGGCTCTGTCCCCCATCGCGCAGCAGGAGCCTCCGTGGTGCCGAGGAGCCGTGCTGAAGGCAGCCAAACCCAGCCTCGCAGCCCTCGAAACTGCTCCCGCGCCAAGAACAACAGTAAATAACCTGCTCTCAACCAAGGAGCACGAGGGTTTCCAAGCTCAGCTGGGGCCTTTGCCTTTTTTTTTTTTTTTTTTTTTTTTTTTTTTCCTGAGAAAAGTCAAAATGCTCCAAGATGCCTTGGAAACGTGGTACGGCAAGCGCTGCTGAAGGGGATATTTGCAAGGAGCCCTGCCATGACCTCAGCTTTAAAAGCACTTCAATCAGAAGGACTCAGAAGTCATGCCAATGCCAAATTATCCCCATGCAATACAAGAAAGGAAGCTAATCCCTGCTTCTTGATGATAATTAGCACAATGAGAAACACCTTTCTGACATGATTTTGCTCCGAGCCAAAGCCCAAGCTGTCGCAGAAGAAAACTTCTTCGAAGGAGCAGATGATGACAAAGTCTTGAGTGGTGCATTGCACCACACCGGTGGTGTTCAAAGAAACACAACACCTGCCCTTCCTGGCTCATCTGCTGCATCTGGCCATCATCCATGACTCACCCCGCCATGGTTTTGGATACAGGCAGGAATTTCTTCTTTCCAGTGGCCACACATACTTGATTTTCTAGCTATTCCACCGAGGAAGTAATCCCCCGGGTGATTATGTGCTACAAGACTCTGCGCAGTGACTCAGCCCTTGCGGCTTTGAGTGGGACTGACTTCACAGAAAGATTTTTAGGGAAAAAAAAAAATATATATTCTTAGCGAATGCGATGGGGAATATATGTGGCAGCGAAACTCCAGGCTGGTGCAGTTTTAACTCCCAGGTGACTTTCCATGCACCTACCCTCATCCCCAGGACTGAACTGGCTATTTTTAAGGGAAAAGCCATCACAGAAAAAAAAATTTCCATATGGATAATTCAGAGGGGTTGACTGGAGTTTTGTCACCGGCACCTATAAAATGACAGGTGAGGGCTTACACCAAAACAGAACCTCCTCAGACTCGGAGCCTCACAGCTGCTGTTTCTCAAAGGGTTTGAGGCTGGGAATCCAGAGCTCCCTCAGCACCAGTCCTTTCCAGCCGTGCCCCAAGGTATGGGGCAGGGGAACGGTGCATGCATTTCCACCAGGATGCCTTGATTGCCTTTGACTCTGGTAAAGAACAGCAGGACCAGAAGATTTACTGGGTCTTGGCAAGATCTGGGAACATTTTTTTATGTGTCCCAGGTGCCAATGCCGCCCTGCATCTCATCAGGACACAGATGCCACCTGCCCCCACAGCCAGGGCACGGGATGCATCTATAGCCCTGCTTGCCCCAGCATAAGCAGTGAGCAGAGTGTGCTTGCAAGGAAATTTAGAAACCCTACCAAAAAATAGAACTGAATTCTCTTCAGAAACAGTTCTCCTCTGGGGGAGATAAGAAGAGAAAGAGCAAATCACTTGTGACAGATGGTAGGGGTGGTGGGGAATGCGCTAATGGGAAGCACACACATCCCAGGAGGATGAAAGCAGCATAAAACCTTATAAAAAAAACCAAGTGCACGTCTCATTGGGCTGCTTCACTGTGGTTCCTTTTATAAGAGATATATTCATTCAAAGGCAAATCTTGATTCCTGTCATGAGCCCATCATTACACAAGTGCTGCGAATTGGTGTTAAAGATACAGTAAGTCATAAAGAATGTATCCTATATACACCCACACGTATATTGGACCCAGATTTATATAGTCAGCGCTACAGGAAACTAGGCACTCTTTATATTTACTAAATGTTGAATTCAGCGCATCAGCAGCATGAACTGCAGTGAGCTGAAGAGCAAGGTGCTGGCTGCACCACAGCATGGCACCGCAGCTGCATACAGCATTTCTGCTTAGAGCCATTGCGGCTGGCTCAAAAGGCAGCATTTTCTTCCTCTCTCTTTCCCAGGTCCAGCCTTAATCCTTTGTCATTGTGGGCATGAGCAGTTTTGATGGAAACTCCTTTCCAAGCCCTAGTGCCGGCTTCCCTACCCACTGCTGATTCCCACCGCTCTCCCAGGTGACGCATTTCATTTTGCCTTGCTTCACTTTGTATTCTCCGGTTATACACCCTGCTCAAATCAGCGTACCTGCTCAGGAAAAACAAAACCCACACAAACAACAGTGCCTGGGCAACTGGGACTTGCGACGGAGGGGGACATTTACCCCGGTAACTAAATATAAGACCATACAAAAATATTAGTAATGAGAGCACCACGGAGTGAGTCCTCCTCAGTTCTTTGCCGTCTGTGTGTTCTCATCTCATTCAGGGCAGTGCTTAGGCAAAGGCTTAGCTTTAAGCAACACTTAATCGCATTTACTTTATAAAGTCAAACTACAGGATAAAATTCTCTGAATGGAATAATCCCACCAAACTGTGGTGAAAGAGCAGAAGGGGTGGGTAGGACCTCCAAAATCCACATAGCCCAACAGCACAGTGCGCAGATCCTCCAGCCAGCTCCAGGTGAGTTAACAGGGGGCATGAAGCCACAATAGCCTGGTATTGCATTGGAATTAAAGACATACAGGTATTTATCTCACATCTCAAAGCTAGTTATCTAGCATGGAAGTTCCATCTCAACATGAGGAGGAACTTCTTTACCTTGAGGGTGGCAGAGCCCTGGCACAGGCTGCCCAGAGAGGTGGTGGAGTCTCCGTCTCTGGAGACATTCCAAACCCGCCTGGACGCGTTCCTGTGCCACCTGCTCTGGGTGACCCTGCTCTGGCAGGGGGGTTGGACTAGATTATCTCCAGAGGGCCCTTCCAACCCTATGATTCTATGATTCATGGACTCCTGCCCCAGCACAACATACTGCTTCTGGCGTAAGCAAGCTGGCTGAGACACCCAGCATCCTTCCAGGCACTACCTGCCTCCTTAGCAGAGGCAATCCTGGAAAGCAATTTTGAGTTTTGTTGTAGCACAACGTGAATTTATTGTTTGTACCTTGTGACACAAAGACCTCTATGCTCTCAGGTCGCACAGGAATCACACCAGGCCATTAGATACAAAAATCTACCAAAAAATACTGCATGGGGAGTATTTCATTCCAGCCCTCAGTGGTACAAGGGACCGATTTCATTTCTGAGATGCAGCCCACTGCTGTCTTATAAAATACCACATGCTGGTTTTATGAGATGGTTCAGAGAAAAACATCCAGAACACTTATCAGCTGAAACCACAGGTAGCACACAGGGAAGCAGATTAAGGGAATAACGTGTTCTGCGCAGGCAGCCATGCCCCATGCACACATGAAAAGCCCAGGGGACAGTTAACCCTGAGTACAGCTGCCAGGGTTTAGTACTACAGACCCACTGAAAGATTTATCTCTAGTTCTCAAACAGGCAGGAGTTTGGTAGGGATTCAAGGAAAACAGTAGTGGGTCCCCCTTCATTAGGCATCCTGAGCAAGCCTGGACAGAAGAGAAACTTCAGCAAGAAATGGCCACAGGTAGGAGCTGCCGATTTCTCGAATAAAGCTCAGGCCACGGAAGGTCAGTAGTAAATCACGCCTGTCACCCCCCCCATGACATGTGCAGACCTGCCCGGCCAGGCTGCTCAGAAACCCTGAGCTGGCACCAAAACCAAAAAAAAAGATTTTTAATTATTGGAGTCAGAAGGTGATGGAACCACCTTCCACTCTGGGAATTGCGGTGAAGAGAATATAAGCAGCTTTAAAGATGGGTTTTGGCCAATTTATGAAAAAAGATCCAAGATGCGGATTTCTCCGGCAGCTGAGGACAGTGACCCAGGACATCTCTCAATCCAAATGTCCAAACATTTGTGCTACTCACAGCAAAACGTTTTGGGGCGAGATGTCCGCTGGACCAGCTCCAAACTGTTGTCCTAAATAATTTCTGCCTTCCCCACAATAACACGTTGCTCTTTCTCGTTATGTCCACGTTTTCCATCTCCGGGTGTGCCTTACCATCGTGAAATCTGACTCTGCCACTTAATTAATACCATAACTGCGCACTGTGCCGGCTTGCCCTGTGCTGAGCACCATCCGCACACTCTGAGGTATTTGTTGCTGCGACAAGGGAATACAAAGCTTTACATGCAGGAGATGGAAAAGGTTAAAGTCAATATTTTGGCTGGTGGAAATATTTATGGAAAGAACCCGTGAATTAGTGAGCTGTATTCATTCCACTGACATTTCCTAACTGCGTTAACCTTTTATATTTCTTGTGGTTGGCTCCTGTTTAATATGTTCTAATTATATGAGAACCAGGAAGCAAATGAACGGCTGAGATTAAAGTTAAACAACAGCCATAAATACTGCAGGACAGATTCTCAGCACTGAACCTATAGATTTACACCTCCAAATTCAATGCCTTGCAGATGAGGCACATAAGGCTATCAGATACACGTGCAGAGCTCATAGTTTCTTGCCCACTCACTCATCTGAGGGCAGCATTTGTCCCTTTGATGGCACCGTGTTGATGTTTCATTGCGCGTGCTGTAAAGCACATAAATTCATTCAAAGATAGTTCACGAAGGACAAATAGCTTCTGCAGAAATCACCATTTCTTCTGCTCTCCATAGAATGAGACAGGCAGGAAAGGAAAAGAGGGATTCAAAAGCCTTCGGTTAATGATGGGCAGATGTTCTCAGCGCCTTCAGCCAACCTTAAGCACTGATCAGGTACTACCGCACGCGCTGCGTGCAGTAATAGCAATTCCATCTAACATCCGAGCGGGCAGTCCCTCAGCAGTGATTTACGAGGGCAGCGATATCTGTTACAAAACACACAAGATTGGAATAACTTTCTCCCAGCAAAACGTTACATCACAAGCGAACGCAGACAGTTGCAAAATTCAGATCCACAAGTGGAAGATGTTAGCAATCTGTTCTAGTTCAGCTTGATGCACGGAAACGCCAGATGGCTACTCTGCTGCTCAGCACCTCCAGAAGTGGATGGAAGAAGTTCATGTATGCAAGTTGTCCCCTTTAACAGAGTACAGTCGAAGCTAGTGAACAAGGGAGTACCAGCAATTTGCTGACACTGTCACAAGCTCGCCAGCTCAAAGCTAGCTGGAGATGCTGCCCTGCGGAGCAATTGCTCCTCTGCTGGAGAATTAGATGTAGCTTCACCGGGAGACACATCAGCTCCGCTTTGGGGTTAAGAATGACAATACCAGCTACACCAATGGTTACACATGGCCAAGGTGCTTTCAGTCTGCAGTCCTGATCACACTGCCACCCATATCTGCTTGTCTGCTTCCTTTGGCTACCATGGGATAGTACTTGAGATGCTCATGGGTTGACCAAGAGGTCAAATGAGATTACATGGGCTATTTTTGATCTAGCGGCCTCCTGCTTCCTCACACACAAAGCAGAGATCCATGTATAATGACAAGGAAGAAGGGCTTCATCTTTTATCTATTTGGCCTGTGTAAATGCGTGTCCTCTCAGCTGTTTGCTCCCCTCTCTATCCATGTTCCATATGAATGCTCAATAAGCCCAATTGTTGTCTTGTATCACAGCTTCCGATATGATGCAGCATCAAAGGGCTTCATGCATGTGGTTACAATTAAATCTGTGCTTAAGCACTTTGCTGAACCCAGGCGTTCATTGAACTGCAATTGTTTCTGAGGTCGGGGCCATCTCTTCCTATAAGATGCCTCACACAGTTGGTTTGACCCCGACTGGCCTTCTCTATCCCACTAAAATAAAAATAAATAACTAGGAGTAATAATAATAAATGGTGTCACCCTGGTAAAAATTTATTTCCTTTGTGTTTCCAAGAACGGTACACAGTCTGCAAGGAGGGATGCTGCTGTCTCCCACCATCAACAACGCCAAAAAATAAATAGAAATTAAGTGAAAGAGTCGAGTTTCAAGCAGCATAAATTCGACCACAGCAAATATTTGTGTGGATGCGGTATAGTTTAGACTCCAGCACGTTTCCTTATGGTCTATCTACTTCCTCAAAAAATATCAACCAGAATCACGCTACAACAGCCAAGCCTAACACAGCATATCAATTCAATAAACGTCTCTATTCCGCTATTGCTTAAGGGGCAAAAGGAATCCTAGTAGGTCTGTAAAGGATTTTTTTGACAGCAAACCTCCTGGCTGATCTGTTAAAAATCACAGTGTTTGCCTTGCACAGCACTGGCAGAATCTGTTAATAGCCCAGACAGTCTCTGCTTTATTTTCTATAACTCTGCTTCCCTCCCCACATACTTTTTTTTT
>VYZM01010093.1:99879-162305 GCA_013398915.1 Dromas ardeola | reverse complement strand
TTAAAAAAAGATATTTAATACAGTGATCTCGGGTATTTTTTTGGTAAAAACATATATACAGGTATATCTATGGTGCCTGTGACACCACAGCCTGCGTGCCTTAGGCAACCCCTACTGCTTTGCACGGGGCAGAATTTGCCCTTTGACTGGTAGTTTTGTCCATTTGGGAAAACCTCCGACTCTTGCCGCCGTTTTCCCATTTGTAAAGCCAGCGTCATTAGAGACCTGAAGTACTTAAGTATTTACCATGCTTTGGGATAAATAGTGTTACATTAGCACAGGTGCAAATAGCTTTCTAATTATTATTAATTTAATAATACGGGGCTGCTGGTACACACTAATTAGGTCCATGTTGTTCTATAGTAGGGGAACAACACTAGAAATCTCCACAGCTGTCAGCTCTGTCTTCTCCCAATTGCTATGGAAAGCAAACAAACCGTAAAGGCAATTCATAATTATTATAAACACTCCCTAACCTAAACCACGTTGACATTTCTAAATCAGAGTTGCATGCTTGCTCTTGTCTGTGGTGTCAGAAAGGGAACAGAGCCAGCTGAAGAAAGGACAACCAGCTATTAGATAATTTGAGGGCCAAGCAATTAGTTTGGTTTTAATGAGCTGCTTTAACATGCAGAAAGCGCTTCCCCCATTGGTCTGACCAACCCATCCCACCTCTCACTCCATCATGTTGATCTTAGCTTGAGACAACTTTTGGCTTTCCAGTGTTTTCTGGAGTTTTCCTGCAAGGTAAGTGCTGTGCTGCTTGGAAAAGGCTTTGCCATTCCTATCCATGGGGATTCATTCCCCCCAGCCAGAAGAAAGGAAGGAGAAATCCAGTTCCCTGTGCCCGCTGCCGAGTCCCTCGGGGTTTTTCTCATAAACTCATTCCAAGAACATGGCTTAAGCTCTTAAGTGATATTCAAAGCCCTCAGCATGAGGTTTATGGCTTTCAACGTCTGCTGAGAATATAGTTATAAATGACAAGTTCAGAGGCAGGTATTTGGATGCTCTTCCACAAATAACGTCCCTATAAAACAGATCTCAACTCTGACATTGACCAAGACTTAATTTAAAGTGGTTTAGTAGAAGCAGCTGACTGACAAAAAAAAAAGGTCTACACACAGAGAAAAGCCCACGGGGCTGAATCTGCAGCCGAATGCCTTTCTAGCAGAACCAGGACACTCTGACTCTCCACTGAACTGTGTATCACTCACTGATTTCAACTTTTTTAATTTAAATTGCCAGTCCTACCGTAGAAGAGAGGAAATCCTTGTTTGCTATTTCTCTTACATTATGGTTTCATTTAGATTTCGTTATAATAATTCTGGTTTCGATTTGTGGTACTTCCTGAATGACTCCTTTGTTTTCTGTGAAAACCCCCAGAGGACGGCCGGAGCTGACGAGTTTGGGGTGTGGGGATCGAGAGGGTCTCCCAGGGGGACCTGCATCGCTCTGCACATCATGTCCTCAATGGACAGACAAGGGATGTCCATGGTCAGCCATGGTCAGACCATGCCAGCCCCAGAATTGAGGTGACCCCATTTGTCATCCCCATCTGGCCAACGCTAAAGGGCACCCCAGAGGACTCTTCAAATTTCACAGCGTGACAGAGCAGGGAGGGAACCAGAGAAATATATCTCAAGAGAAATCAAGTCCAGCAATAGGCAACCCCCCAGCCATGCAGCACAGGAGCATCCCAGCAAGGACTAATGTTCACTCACATATTCCCAAACCTCCTGCGGCCAGAAAACCCAACCTGCAAAAGAAACCCAAACTCAAGTTTAATCTTTTTGGTTAAAGTGTAATTCTGAACCCTGGGAAGTTACTCTGACATATAACAAGGGATCCACAATCTTCAAGCCATTGCTGAATTTGGGTGACAGCAAGGGCTTTGCAAGAGTCCTTTTAGATGCAGTGAACCCTTCAGAAGTCAGACACTTATTTTACTGAGGTGCTCTGAGAAATGCCAAGAAAGAGCAGAGCCCTGTTGCGATAGGAGCAGCAGAGCCTCCCAGACTCAAATAGCTCATGGTTTTGATCATCGGGGCATGCCAAGTTGGATGCTATTGGTGGAAATGTTCGCTAGACTAAGGGCAAAAATTATCACTACTCCTTTAGCATAGCACCCAAAGGCTCAGTCACATCAAGGGCCCCTTGCACTGAACAGCGAAACAAGAGATACCAGTTTCCAAATCTGCAAACTGCCCACTGTTTGAGCAGGACAAAAAGGATATCCGCATTTTGCAATACAAACACGCCAGGATCAGCATCACACAAACAGAGGACGGGTCCCCATGGACACCGTAGCTGGGAGAAACCCATTTGCGCCTTTTTCCAAAGCTTCCTCTTTGTGCTGAGACGACGGTCTCCCCCCCCTCCCCGAGCGTTGATATGAAACCAGGCCAAATGAAAAGTGCAACTAATCTGAAGGATTATATTTCATCGTTGTAAAACGCTTGGCAAGAAGGCTGCCCTCTACCTCCAGCTCCTCCACGCCCCACCGATGCTGAGCAGCTCGGCCGTGTTGCTGCCCCTCGGCATGGCCAACGCTGCCGCTGTGGTCCAGGTGGACACCTTCACCCTCCTGCACTCGTGTTCAGGCTGGGCTCAGACAAACCAGCAGGCGTGGGGTGTGCTGTAAAGCCCTCTTGCTCTCAGTAGTCAAGCAAAAATAGGAGTCAACCAAGATGACTGTTTAATTCCTATCCATGGGGGATAGGCACAGCCACTGCATGTGCACGCTGAAAAGCAAAGTAAACTGCCCAGTTCTGAAACTCTCATTTCTTTTTATATTGCACCGTGAAGTTTGAAACATCATGTTCAAGACCTCCCCTGCACGCAAATTATGGTGAAAAAGACCATTTTTTCCCCACAGGCCGATTCCCACTTTGAACCAAAAAGCTATATAACATGCTTTACCTGGGAAATCAGATATGGTACACCCTTCTTACACTTTTACTAGGCCTCTACACAAGCATACAAGTTTGACTTTCCAGCCAAGACCAGGTGGGAAAGTCCTGCTATTAAAACACTAACAGGAAGCTTTGGGGTCATTCAACATCCCTACCCTCAAATAAAAGCTCCTCTTCCACCGAAATGTAGCTGAGGGCTCTTGCTTGTCTTTCTCCAACCACAAAACTGGACTGCATGTTAACTTGACACAGAAAATGTATCCAAATGTGATGACACTCTACTAAAAAATAAAATAACCTTAATGTAGTAAGCTCTTTTTAAGTACAAGAACCGCATGGTATAAACACTGCTGGCACTCGTAAAGCTTCAGTTGGCTTTAACAGCTTTTCTTTCAGCCTAGCACGTCCTCAGCAAAAGACATTTTTTATTTCATTGTGATCACAGTGAAACATCTTTCTTGAACAGTGTTACCAAAAATAAGAGTAAAATAAAAAAATAAAAAGCGTACCTTGCTGTGTATCTTACAACTTTCCTTCAAAAGCTCTCCTTCCCCTACCCAAGCTGGCACGGTGCACTTGGGAACAAAACATCTTCACCCAAAGCCCTTGTATGAGCCAGGACTCACCTCAAACGATGTGCCAGGTGCTGTCCTGCATCCTGGGAAATGGAGTCTGGAAAACCGAAGCCATCACCGCTGCAGCTCCCGCAAGCCTGGCAGGCATCAGGCAGTGCCTCTGGGTCTCAGAGCAGGCCTAGGGAAAATAAGGGGATTTGTCTGAATCTAAGTTTTTTCAGGGCCTTATATCCCATGTATGATGCCTCAAGGCTGACTCCTCTTTACCTGCCATAGGGTGGAGTCAAAGTAAAAAATTTGCACCACCTGGAAATTTTGCTAGAGCTTTTTATCCCTGGCCCTGCTTCACAAGTTGGGATCAAACAAATAAAGTTCAGCCACAATTTATTGGCTTGGAGAATTTAGATGGGGATATTTAAAGCATAACTATGCACACAGAGTCCCCTTCATTTCAGTGTTGCATGTCACCTGCTCTTACTGGTGTCCTTCCAAACAGTCCTTCTGAAAAACATATCAGAAATATGGCAGGAGTAAAATGGAGAGAAATGATGCTGAGCAACAATTCTCCTGTCCGGGACAGATCATTTGGGGGCAGGATAATTAATCAGCCACAGTCTAAATGGCTTCTGTCTTAAAGGACTTCCTCCTTCTCCTAACGTATCCTCTGTGGGTCAGAAATGCCAGCGTAGTATTATCATTCTGTCTTTGCATTTGAAATACTAGCTACCATGTTGATGAAACAGACCTTTATTGAACTTCAAAGGCCCATAATTATATATCCTTTCCTTGAGCTTTGATATTTTAATATTCAGCTGGTGAAATTATTATCTATTCTAGCCACAAAGCATTTATTTATTTTGCTTGCTTTATCTCTGTTATTTCTGCGGTGGTAAGAGGCTGAGGAAGAAGCCCCCCTGCTTATTGGCAGCAGCAGAAAGTGGGAATTGAATGTACCAGGACTTTTATCTCCAGCAGCTGAAGAACGAAGTGTTTGAACTCCTTCTCAAGCCCTAACGGGACTCAGAAACCTCTCCCCCCCAGCCAGTTCCTCTCATTTATGCTTTTTAAGAGCCAGACAGTTTTCCTTATATAGGTTTCTCTGTGCCATAAGGGAGCACAGGAGAGTCAAGAAGACACCATTCAGCACTAACGACAGTATGAATTTTTCATCTGAAAAGGGCACTCTGTTTTTGGAAGCTGCAAAAAAAAAACACCCCTTCACTTGTGTTTGCTCAGCTCCAGCCTCACCGAGGTGGACGTATGTGCAACAGGAGCAGAAATATTTTATGTATACATCCAGCCCATAGAGCAGCAAACATAAATACACACAGGTAGGGCACAGCTCCCCTTCCCGGCGAACAAAACACCGTGGTGTTTCATGGCTCTGCGTCCCTCTCGAGAGAAAGCCCCCATGAATGGTTGGTGCCCTTCTTCCAGGGAGTTTCAGCAGACAGACCGAGCTGCAAAACTCAGAGTGAAAGCTGGATTTTCCAAGCTCAACCCACAGGCCTGGCCCAAACCTTCAACAAAACTATGTGAAGAGTGCATTTACATCGCCAAGAGATTTCAAAATAGGCTGAAAACCCCACCATTTTCACAGTATCTCTCTGTCTCAGTGAAACGGAACTCTAGCAAGGAGGTGCTGGAAGTCTCATCAGAATGAGGTTATTGAGAGATTACAGTGTGATTTCCAAAATAAATCCCCTCAGATGTGGCTGGATCTCTCTCCTGGAGAAACGGGCTGGTGGTTGATCCTGTGCAGGCATTTCTCAAGAGTAGTCACCATCCCTCTCTCTCGCTGTTGGATCATTTCCAAATAATCCTGAAATCGAACCTGTGGTAGATGAGCCCAGTATCAGCATATGGCTTTCATCAGATGATTTCCAAGCTCTTTAGGGATGTGACTTAGTTGCACTTCACAGCAGCTCCTGATGGGCTTCAGCAGTCTTTGCTCTGCCTTGCTGAGCTGGGAACTGAGGAAAAGGGTCTGTGTCACCTTTCCAAACTTGCAAAGTGAAGCAGCAGAAGTGCAGAATTACCACTGAGGGATCTGAGCTCCTTGTTTCATGCTTCCTGGGCCAGGCTTCCCAAAATCCAGTTCCCTTAAGAAAGTATTTCCCCACGAAGGGGAAAAAAAAAGCAAGCCAGCTGGAAAAGGACATAAATGCTAAAATGTTCTATAAAATTGTGGTCCTCTATTTAAAAAAAAACATTCAAAATGGTGGATTCTCAGCATGGGCTTTCCCAGAATTAAAACTGAAGAAGCTCTTGCTGCAAGATATAGGGTGAGTGTCCAGACCAGAAACTCATCTTTGGTCCTGGAAGTCCAAGACGATGATATGGGGGAGGTATTAAAGAAGTGGGTGGAAGTCTCTAGAAGTCTGCACGGTTCCCATGTCTGGCCTCTCATGGGCTCTGCACATGGTTGAGTTTGTCGCCTCCGGACACCTCCTGTGTCAGGGTTTGCCAGGAAATGCTGGTAAAAGGCATTCAGAAGACAATGTGGACGTATTCCCTTCCAACCGAGATGTGCTGTTATGCCCACCCAGGGACCCTTCCAGAAGTGAAGGCAAGTGGGCGGGAGGCGTGCAGCCGGCATGCAGCAGTTGGGTTATCCTCATTTTCTAGATGGTGGTCAGGATCGCACCACCTCCCCGAGCAGCAGGCAGGGCTCACCGCACACAGCCCGGTGACGAGACTCATGTGAGCCCTAACTATCTCTGCGTGGCATCGTGTGAGCCCCAGGCCTCGTCCTTGCTCCTTCAAACACCCCCAAGCGTCACCCTTCCCATCTCTGTTGATGTTTACTCAGCATTTCCCAGCAATGCAGGCAGTGTATTCCCAGTAGGCTGCAGGAGCCTGCTGTATGTTTGCAGGATTAAGTTGTTTATCTTCTTACGTGGGCCATCAAGAAAGCTATGATTCTGTTTATGTCATGGTCAGTGCTGCCGTATTCCAGAAACATTAATGCCTGAAAAAAAATACTGAAGCACTGTCTGGGAGAACGGGGCCGTTACACGAAGCAGAGAGGTGACCAGGAGCCAAAGCACCTCTGCGTTGAGTGATGGTTTGGCTTGGTTCTCCAGCTCACAGTCAGCTGAAGGATGCTCAGCATGGGAAAGACACAAAAGCCTCTTAAAGCCAAATTGATTATGTATTTATTTACCAGGAAATTTGGGAAAAAGGAATGGGGAAACCTCATACACCACATTCTTTTCACAAATGAAAGAATTGGGGGTTTAGGTTTTAGTAGGACTAGAAAATCTTGGGGGGTTATTTGCAAATTTTCATACAAAAATGACTTTGTATTCGGAAATGTTGACGCCTGACTTTCAGCCCCTGAAAAGATGCAAAGGAAATGGAAATCTAAACGAGTAGCATATGCCATCCCCTCGGCTCCACCAACGAAAATATTTGGCTTCCACTTGCAGCTACCCCAATCAAAAAGAAGTTTGGGCTGCAGGAATGTAAGTCGAAGTGAATGTTAAATTTACATTAGACATTTGTTAATTAGCCAGCAAATGAATCACCCCCACGGACTGGCACAGACCCTGCAATTTAAAGCAAACACTGTTGTGTCAAGTTAAACTGTTGCCCTGGAGTTGACTAAGCAGAAACATTCCAAAATGTAATTATTAATAAGATTTTCTTGTATTATTAAAAACATCAAGATTAAAATACCTTGGTGGATATTTACAGGCAGGGAAGTAGGAGAGGGACTCAGTAGGTGTTTATTAAATCCATTTCCACATATATATCCACCCTTCGCGTGCTCTCCACTTCCCTGCAAGCAAAAGCCCCCTTGTACCCAGTGTCTATCCCTGTGGGTGCCTCTTCAGATATTACACCCTGGCCAGCATGATTCGCTGGCTTAATCAATATTCAGGTTTAACAATAATTTCTTTTAGCAGGAAGGAACTCTGTCACCCTTCTCAGTGTGTCGTGCCAACACAGTAAGGGACCAAAATATTTTCCTGGGGTGTTAAAGGTACATTCCTGAGGCAGTGCCCCAGTGGGGACTGGAATAGCTCTTGGAGCTGGAGGGGTTGTAGCATGCACAAAGTCTTGGCTATTGAGTCTTCCTCTTCCTCCTGAAGTTGCTGACACCTTAGAAAAGGCTTTGGTAGATGAAGGATTAAGGAATCACTGCAGCCTCAGTTCCTGATCCCACATGGTTTCTCCGCTGGGTTTTCTCCCCGACAAACAGCCAAACAAGCCAAATAAACCTATTGGGGAGCTGGCTTTACTGTTGACACCGAGACCCTGGTAAACTTTCTTGTACACTAACATCTGAAACTCAAGTGCCCCAAGACCTTCAGAAAAGGATATCATTATTTTTTTCGCTTCCTTTGAGCTCAGGCCAAAAGCCAAAGTCATAAATAGAAACAGTTATTCCGGGCTCAATATCACCTTTTGTGCAATGACAAAAATAATGTGTTGTTGAACTGTTTGGCATGACTGCCCAAGCATGTGACAAGAAGCTAATTACTTTTGAAGCCAAATCCACTCGAGAAAACAAGAATCCAACTTATAGCAACTCATATTTTGCCAATTTTGCTGCTCCAAATGCATATTTGCTTCCTTTTTTCCTCTCTCATGACATCCTTTCCTTCGTTTTTCAATACTACCGCAGAGTTCGCAGCTGAACTTGCAGACAGTCTCCACTGTCCTTCTCTCAGCCTCGCTCAACCCGATTGATAACCAAATCCTTCCTGCGGAGCTGAACTCTTTTTCCACCGTCACACAGTACATTACATTAATTCACTCAACACATTTGTTTGCAGCTGCCTTCCATCACTAACCCCACACCTCGCCAGCTTCTCACAGGAGAGGGAAAACTTAATTTTCCAGTAATGAAGGTATAAAGCAGGTAATTTTTTGTCCTTTGGTCCCCAGAAAATTTTGCTTTATTTTACTGGGGAAACAAAAAAAAACCAGTAGAATTATCAGGCTGCTAGTTTTGGTCTTAGGGTAGGTGATCAAATATGAGCCTCTTCAGAGAAAGCTCTTAGATTTTTAAGCTTTTATATTTTTAAGCAAGTTTAGTCAAATCCAACAATGTCTTCTTAACACAAGCTGGTTGTTCCTGTATGTGTGTTTCTTCTGGGGTAGGTACAGCTACTGATTTATTATGAATTAGCGGCTTCTTCCATTGCTCCCCCAAAACCATACCCTCGTTTACTTTCACCTATAAATGCTAAAGAAAATAAATAAATAAATAGAAATACTCAACAAGTGAAGAAACAACCAAATCTCATAGTCAGAGGTTTGCAAGAGGATTTGCTTTAAGTGATGTCCCCAAGACCGAGACTGCAAACACAGCACGGGGTTGAAATTTACTCTGCACCTGATATTTGGGAGGCATTTTCCTCTTTTCTCCCTCACTCTTGAGCTCTTGCTCCTAATGTCAAAGACAGGCAGTAGCTTTGAAGCTTTTCCAAATGAAAATGCCAGAAAAGTCCTGGTTTTCCAGTCAGCCTGCCAACTCCAGCAATCATTAATTTTATGTGCTAATTTTAAAGTTGATTGTTTTTGTGTCTTTGACTTCAAAGGCAACTCCAGTGAAAAACCTAAAATGTATTTTAAAAGGTAGAAAATAATTTTGTTTAAATGCCTTTTCTTGCAGAAAAATCCACTATTTTTATTTTAAGGGACGCAGATTTCCTCCCTATTGCCTGCATAAACGTTGCCGAAGATTTTCATGCCAAATATTTGCTTTATTCCGAAGAAGACTTTAAAAAAATGAAGAGAGTTAAATAAATCAGACTAAAAGTGTTTTCATTTGTTCCACCGGTGGCACTGTGGATCTTATTAGTGAAGTGTGCATGTAACATATGTGCGGAGCAATTATGTTTTTCAGTTACAAAACACTATTCATTAGATTAAATAAAATGACAGAGATTTTGGTCTGGTTCTGCCCTCAGATATTACACAGTCACTTGACTGGAGTACGATTTTGACTGTTTTCCCAGCTCATCAGCACATTAAAACCAGCTGCGGGTCTCGATAAATTGTTTCAGCAGAACCCACCGAAAATATCCATATTTTCCTCCCTCCCAGCCCAACAAATGAAACTCGGAGGTCATTATGGTAGTTTTAATTACGATTTGGTAGGGATGTCCTTCACTGAAATCCCTACTTCCATAAACAACATGCTGCTTCTGTCATATTAGATTTCTTTATTTCAATTGTAAAGTCACAAACCCATGTGCTTTCCATTTTAGCTCCTGGACCCCCTGCTAAACTTAGACACATGAAGGAGTGGTAGCAAAGGGAGAGCAGCAGCCCGGAGTGTCCACAGCCTTATTCCTGCTTGTGAAAAGATGTTTACCGATCCTGCAAACAACAAAAAGAAAAAAAAAAGGGGGGAAAAAAAAAAAGAAAACCAAGCCAGAACTCAGCAGATTGGGAGGAAAATCAGGCTGGTGTCAATGCGGGCGCAAAGGCAGAGCTGCGGAGCGATAGGGGTTTGTAAATGTATAACAACTGACTGAGCTGCGAGTCTCATACACGGCTTTAAAGTGAATCCAGCTGCCAGCGCCTGGCTCCCGCCGCCTCGCAGCAGAAGCTCTGGGACACGTCAGAGAAAAGTTCCCCAGCGCTGCAAACAATTACCCTGGGTTGTTTTTTTTTTTTATTTGTTCCATTTTATCGAAGTCCTTAGACTAGAGGAGAGAAAAGAGAGGAAAAGGGAAATTTGAAGGGAAATAGGAACGAAATATTTAAGAAGGGCTTCACTTGGGTTTAGTTTGGTCTCGGTTGGGTTAAATCCAAGAAGATGTTCCCATATACCGCTCCCGGATCTCACTACAAGGGAGATTTTAAGTCCCTCCTCAATCTGCGGTAGCCTTTAGGCTGTATTTTAACAGGGCCCTTAAGTGTGTGCTTAATTTTAAGGACCTGATTTATTCTATTGACTGCAGGCCTAGTCTACCAGGGGGTGATGCAAAATGTAGATAAACACTGATTTTCCTTCATTCCATAACTCTCAAATAATTCGGGGCCCGTGATACAAAGATGTCATTATACTAGTTTGTTGTTTCTACCACATGTAATATGTTTCAGTGTCGTGGACACAACCAATCAGTGAAAGTGCTGCTGAGATAGGCCCTTCCAATTAGGGGAACGCTGGAAAACCATATTGACAAACAATTGTCTTGAACAAAGCCGAAGCATTCCCTTTGAGGATGTGTTTATAAGATAAATTTTGGCTGGAGAAGGGATGTTTTGGGCAGGCATTAAGGATATTTGTGAAAGAAAAGTTCCTGGGGAAACCTGAGAAGGTGGTTTTGCACTGAAGAGTTCACACAGTTGGCTTGACCTCGTACTGATTCCCTTACAGCTTCACATAAACACTTTAATTATCTCATCACAGCCTGGAAAGAATATAACGAGGGAGACATTTGTGTCTGCCCCACCATGAAATGTTGCTTGTGATAACGAATTTCATGTTTGTCAGATGAAGAGTTTATGAGACCAAATTTAAGTTTGGGAAGTATCGCAAAATGTCAAACTTCTCAGAGGGCAAACAAGTTCGCGAAAATCACAGCCAGGAACAAACCAAAGTAGTGGAAATTCCAGTTGAAAATGTTAGACTGGTTCCCTGCCTTTTGTTGACAGTCGGATTTTGGAAAAGAACAATTAGAGTAATAGGTTCTAGGAGCTACTGAGCCAGAAACTGAGAAAAATGGAAACCAAGAGAAACAGCTGAAATATCTTCTCATTCTCATTTAGATTGCGGTTAGAGCAGCTGAATGGCTGTTTTTTCTGGTCCACTTGTGTAATACTGAAAACTGGGGAGGGGAGGAATTGTCCCAAGTCGACCTCATGGAACAAAGGGGAAAAACCGTGGGACAAAAAGAAAAGGGAAAAAAGAAAAAAAAATAATTTCTTTGGAGAACTGAGAAGTGTGCAGCATTTTCTGTTGGGATGGATCGATGGCGTTGCTCAACCCCAAAATTAGATTATTTATTTTCTTTACAGACTATTTTTAGAGGGGAGGCGGGAGAGCTATGCTCGGTTGTATAAGGAAAATCGAAGGATATTCCAGGAAAAAAAAAAAAACACACTTTGGATTGAAAAGCAGAATTTTCAGAGTACTTTTTAAAGAGATGTTTCAAATAACAAAAAGAGAAAGCTTTCTGATTCAAACTTGTTGAAATATTGTCTTTTTTTTTTTGGCAATTCTGTTTTCATGGGGAAAAAATGAAGGCATTTGACATAAGTTTGCAAAACGACCAAATGAACTTATTTTGAAAGGAAGAAGGGAAAAAGCACCGTACCATTCCCGAGGTGGCAGATCCCCTCTGCCCGGCTCAGCCCAGCATGGGTCCTAACCCGCAGCAGAGCTTTCCTGGAGCTGGGACCAGGACCAAGGTAGAGCGCCTCTTCCACCTGCAAATGTGGGATCTAAGGGCTGTGAAGACCCTGTGCCAGGAGGAGCACAATGCCACCGGCCCGAGGCAGGAGAAAGCAAACATCCATGGGGCGCTGCAGGTGAAGAGAAATGAAATGTAGGATTTGCAGGGTGGGGATGAGACCTGAGTGAGATCAGTCATCAGATCCCTCCAAAGAGCCAGGAGAGGAAAGGCAGACATAAACCAATTCCAGCAAGCCAGGTGCTGGTGCCACGAAGCCAAGCAATGACGACATCCGCCTTTCGAAGCACGGAGATTTGTTACCTGCCAAGTTGCTGGATGCCTGCAGTCCCGTTCCAGGGGCCCAGGCATGATATTTAGACTATAAAACCCTTCCAGACCATTGGGGCTCCAAGGGTATTACTCAGAAGTGGTTTGGGATGTGCTATATTTCTCTAGTATTGGATTCCTATAGGACAGGATTGTGCCATTGTGGGGACATGTGTCCAAAAAACGTAATTTGCTCTAAAGCATTGGTAGATGTGGAGTGTTGAGCTGATGGATCAGTGTCAACAGGAGGTTTCCCAGGATGCAGACCTGCAAAGGGTAGCTTTTAGCTTTCGGTGTTTAATCTAAACTAGTTGTAATCAACGTCCATGAGTGCAGAGTCTAGTCAAGAAGGACTCATAGTCTGAGTCCTTGATGCTCTCATCCCTCGGGAGCTCAGCTTAAGCACAGGGCTGCACTCCCATGGCCCCAGGAAAAGGCCGGGAGCACTGCAGGGGTTCACTGTCCCCACATTTCACCCTAGACACCTTTTACAATGTCCTCCAAGGTGATGCCTCTATGCCTCGGTGGGCATTACTGAATGCTGAGCCCTTTGAACCCATTCTGGTGTAGATGCAGCAAGATATTCCTGATATTCCTCCTTTTTTTCCCAGCCGGTGCTGCGTATGCAGGGAAGTTACTTAGCTGGTGTGGTCTTCAGTGCAATGCTGTGTTGCAAGTTGTGCATGCTGGTAAAAATGTCTCATTGCTTAAAGGCTATGATCAGGAGGATTTTGTTGCGAAAGGCAGCAGGAAGAAACTTCCATAGCACAACGACGTATCTTATGATAGAACAGTATGTCTATAGATACACCTATTTTGGGTAAAATTACCCTTGTTTTTTAATTTTCAACTGTTGCGTTTTTTTAAGGGTGCAGGATACAGCTTTCAGATGGTGGAACCAAGCCCTCACCACCCTCCAGCTTTAAAAAACCCCCCTCAGAGGTACCAAATCTGGTGTCCACGAGCAAGGCCCATGTCTCCAGCCCACCGCACTGCGTCACAGCTGCCGTGTGTAGTCCTGCACAAAGCTGAAAACCGCACCACGTGGGTTTGCTTTTCCACCTGCCCTGGAGGGACCCACTTACCCGCACCTTAGTTGTAGGGTTGAGACTCCCCTATGTCCCAAAGGACTTCCATACACAGACCCCGTGGGTTTTCATTGGAGCTGGTAACTGGGTTTTGAATAGCTAGAGGAGTTTAAGAGCTTATTTCCAAGGAAAACTGGTGGTTCCTAAATTCCCTTAAAAAAATTGAACTTGCTTGAACAAGTTTAAAAAGCCCCATTGGTACATTACTGAACAAGCAGAAAGAGTTATTTACACCACTGATGTGGGCAATGCTGGAAAAACCCCTCCAGGGGAGAGCAGAGTCCTCTCCTCCGGAGAAACTCCTGCTGACTTTGAGGGCACTAAAAATATCTTTTGTGGAAGGAGGAGAGGAATCCAGATATGATCTTCCCCTAATCCTTCGCTGCTGACTAAAAGGCATTACATTATGTTTCCAAATGGCGATTCTTCCTTGAGCTGCTAAAATTGTCTCAGATAACAGTGTTAGTGAAGGTCCATAGATAACACCAGGGACATGAGGGATGCACTGGTAGGGCCACCCCTCCTTGCAGCTGCTCCTGTCCCCTGATCCGGGCCACCTGCTCTCTGCTCTTGGGACACCTATAAATTCAACCCTCGATGCTGAAATGGGGGTTTCTTCAAAGTGGGACTTTTCACAGTGGAGAAGTGCCAAACCAAGACCTTCGCAGCGCTAACAAATGGAGAATTCAGACGCTTTCTGGTTCTCACGGTGGGGTGAGACACAGCTGTGCTCAGGCCGGATCTTGGGCCAAGGACTTTAAAGCTATTTAGATACTTTGGCCTTCCTGCGTCTTTGAAAAGGTTTTTAAGGCATTCTGGAGAACAGCTGAAAAGATTTATTAAATTCAGCAGAAAGCTCCAGAATTTCAAACGGGCTATTTTGTGTGTATTAAATGATATTGTCACCGATTTCCCCTGCACTCGATCCGGGCTGACGGCACTATGCCCTACCACGAGGAGATGACTTTACTGGGTGCACTGCAATTGTCTACTGGAGCATCCATTGCTGCTTCAGTTGTACCTCTATTCCCCCTTGACCGTAGTCCTATGACACATACCCCAGCCAACCATCCTGATCGCCCGGGTGTCTTACGAGGTCATCATTTAACAATTGTGACACCATAGTTTGGCGAAGCCCAAATGGAGGCAAAGTCACGCACTCAGGACCAAGTTTCTTCTTTCATTTTAAGGAGGGAGAGGCACAGAGCTGAGAAATCGCAGGTGTCATCCAAAAACGAGCAGTGATGGTGGAGGAGGCAGGGAAGGGCTACATGGATGGAGGAGTGAGGTCTGAGGGTTGTTCCCACTCCCTGGCAGTGCCGGGAACAGCTGGTGCCATGCTTGGGAATTCCACCCTCGGAGCAGCTTCACACCCACTCTCCCCAGCTGTGCGGAGGTCCGCATAAGGACCCCCGGCTGGTGCAGAGCTAGATGTGCCAGAGCAGGAAATGTCCCAAATGCTTGGCTGCATGTTCTCCATTATATTCGCCCCACCTCACCGCTGCGGCATCTGTGCCCTTTGGCAGCAGAGAAGCAAGTTGTGCTGAGGTGCTGGGAACCACCAGCCTTCTGCGGCCTCATTTCCACAGACAGGAGACATGTCTTCACTCCAGCTCTTAGAAGACCAAAAGCCACTGAGGCCAAAGACTAAAGGTGTCAAATATATACACAGAATCGCCCCTGCTCCAACAGGAATTGAAGGCAGATTCATACAACCTTGAAAGATGGGAATCTAAGTTGCAAGGATAGCTTGAGAGCCAGGGCTATAAAACAAAATTAAGCATTAAATGTTCTTAACAAAGGCGATCTGGGCTCTCTGTGTTCTGTTTTTGTTATGTTTTCCCCCTGTTTTATGCTGCTTTAACCTTCAGTTGTTGCTGTTGGAATCCTTTTTGTGCTGTTCCACTTGTCATTCTTCTTATTTTTATTAGAGACACTTTGGCAGAAGACTTATCAAAATGCGCTGAGCTTGTCAACAAACGTCATTAGCAACGAGTTGAGGCAGACAGTGTAAGCGGAGAAAGGGCATGGGAAAATATGCAATATAAAATAATTTTATACGTCGAAGAAATGCAGCAGAATAATAATGGCAAAGGCCTTGCCGTAAATTACTTGTGCTGTTATAGAAGTAAGTTCCCACTGTTAAGTGATTTCTAGCCAGGCTTCAAAAGGTCCGTGCAGGGGGCCAGATGCTCTTCTGGAAGAAAATGGCATAGCTTCATCAAAATCAAGAGCCCGGCCACTCCGCGTGCAATGTAATCAGATTGAGACACACTACTCTCCGCATTAGATAAATTCAAAATCTCAAATAACAAATTAAGGACTAGATCTCCAGCTCTGGAAATCAAAATCAGTCCACCGGCAGCACTGCAGCTGTACCCGTCTATACCCGAACCACGCTTTCTTCTGGGCTAATATTACACATCGGTATATCCAAGTGGCCCACACATTCAGCATCGTGCCGGGGTTCAATCTCAACATGCCACGCTGTTAGTTCCAGGGCTAAAAAGCTGCCCCTCTCTCAATCCCCTGCTTTGAAGTTCCCTCAAAGACATTTGCTTACTTAAGCTCATGGAAGAGAAGGTGAAGTCTGACCCCACCATCCACTGGTGGTGTCCATTTTCATAAGGGTATGGGAAGAAAAATAAATCACCGCAAAATGAACGTAAGCGAAGCCTTACGGTGTGCTTACCTAATTAGGTGTAAGGTTATATTGCAGGTTGCACTAGGCTGTACAAGAAGGGTTGGAATTCAGGAGGCTTAGGTTAAACAAAATAAATCATAAGGTCAATGGTAAGGTGAAAATAGAAAGGCATCCCACCCACCCACCACAGTACATCAGCAGCAAGCAAGAAAGTGCACTCTTGGTATCCCAAAGGCCAAGGAAGACATATGAGCCCGTAAGATTTAGTCCCTTTGGCTGCAATTGCTGATTACAGCTCTTTGGAGATCAGCTCTTGATAAGTACATAGGTCAGCCTGCTCCTGACCAAGGCTAATGGTCAAGTGATGTTGTTTAACCTCATGCGCTTCCACCAGGCACTGGAGCCAGATGGAAAGCTATCACGGAGGGTCATTGAACATGTGTGAGCACATCAATACAAATACGGGTAAAGCCCCAAGGAGACAAAATGGCAATAACGACGACCTTCCCAGTCTCAGCGGCAAGAGGAGGAGAGCATGTGGTGGCTCATAGCACATCATAAACACTGCTGGCTGCAGCTCACAGGGAGGGATGGGGCAGGGGGAAGGTACAAAGGACTGGAAACACGAAAGAAAAAGCTAATTAGAATTTTAAAAGCTTTAACTGATCACACCATTAATCTCTTCAATATCCCACTAAGTGTGATGGGCTCTAGCAAGCGGCAACTCAAACATCTCAGATATGGAGCTGAAGACAACGTTCTCCATGGGGCAGGGAACTACCCTTCCACCGCTGCACAGCCTTGTGCAAGGACCTCTCAAGTACATGTAAGGAACAGGGGCGCAAAACAGTCCTGCAAACATGACTCAGCCTTGATGGAAGCTAATGCGATTTCATTGGGCTGAACTGAGGCTGTCCGTCTTTCATTACCTGCTTTGCCTCAGGGAGCATTTTTATGGCCAAAATAATATGTGCCATATGGGAAAGCCCCACAGAAATTAATAGGAGTGCAACCAGTAGGATTGGAGAGAAATGAAATAATCTATGGAAATGGCTGTGTAATCTTTAAAATTTGATAGAGAATGATCCCCTCTCGCAAAGACTTATTAAGACATTCTATAGAATTGCTATGATGTAATTTGCTTTTAAATCCTATTCAGAAAGCTCCAAAGCCTAAGAATGGTTATTGTTTTCTTATTAAATTCTGTAAGACTTTTCCATAAAGAAAGATCTGGTATTCTCATAATATCTCCACTGTCCAAATCTGAAGGAATACAAGACCACTGGATTTAATTATATCAGGCATATAAATGTCTTCCAAACCATTACATGTATCTGTACACATGAAAACACTCATTCATACAAATTAGGTGCCATCGGAATCAATAGAGTTGAACCCGCTCCGATGGGACCAGCTACTGAAACAGCTACAATGACTGACACACTTTTAAAGGCCACAGCAGGGAATGGGCTGGAAAGCTCTTCCGAAATGTTTTTCGAGGTGGAAAAATACCGATACATCGAGATGTTTGGAGGAAGACGGTGGGTTTGCTCCCACTTCTTTCGCAAAGGGGAATTTTCAGGCGTGCACAGAGAGGGAGTACGTGCTCACTCCGGTCCAGAGCATCCTGCGGGCTGGGGTGGGGAGGCCAGCTGGGATGTGAAAGGCACAGCCTTTAGAGCTGGGAATTGAGCCTGGAGCGCTGGCAGCCCCAGTATTTCCCTCACCAGGGGACTGTAAGGTATTTGTTCTCCTCCTTTCTCTCTCCCCCACTCATTCATTTCAAACGAGACCTATTGGTTCGCAGTGAGACAGAGAGGGAAAAACAACCCTGCAATCACAAAGTGCCGTTGTGAGATGGAAAAACTGTTTTTGACCCAGCTCGGCTCCAAAAAAAAATTAAGGGAAGAGGTGAGAGTGGCTGCCCGAAGCCTGCCCGTGGGTCACGAGGGGGCTGCGCGCTGGTGGAGCATGCCTGGGATTCCTCCACCGTGATGCCAAATGGGCCCCGGCAATCGCAGCCAGGGGGAAGTTGCTCAACGTTGTGAAACACAGGAGGAAAAAAGTTATATTAAAGTAATAAATGAAAGCAAAAGTGCTCTCTGTAAGGGGGCTGGGAGCAGGGGAAATCTCAGTGTGTGGTAGACCGGTGTGAAACACATCTTGGCATCATTTTCTGCACCGGAGGAAAAAAGGGACATAAACAGATGCAAAAAAAATCTTACGGCTGGCTGGTAGAGTATGCACATATGTGTCATTAAGGAGCTCCGATCCCTGGTTTAGTGAAGTCCTTTCATATATGTTAAATTCTCAGCATGTTAGTACCAAAATGGGTCATAGACTACTAATGAAAATGACTAGTGTTGATCTAAAAATCTAAAAAATTATGAAAAATAAACAATGCAGAAAGATACATATTTCTTTTAAATATTTCTTGGGAACATTATTGTTTGAAAATAAAAAGCACTTCGATATTTTTTAAAGAAAGTTTCAAATTTAAATTTCCTATTAAACTCAACTCTTCTTCCCAAAGGAACCCAGAAAAAGATCTGGAAAATCGGAGGATTTTGCTGGAAAAAGCCTGCTTTTGCCATTTTACCAAACACAAACGTACGGCTGTGGATCCCCTGGCAAGGGCCAGGGTCATACCAATATAGCCCTTCCCACCAGCAGAAACAACCGCATCGTACATACGAAAAAAGCAAGGCGAACCTTTCACGTCTCCTCCCGACACGTGGTGAATTTGCCTCGAGTTGGCTTTGATTATTGAGTTCAAACGACGGTCCCTGAGGTGGACCAAATTTCAAACAAGTCTTGGCTGTGCTTCAAGGGAGCAAGGGCCAGTTTATAGCTTCAGGTGCAAAGACTCCCCGACTCTCTTTTGCACATAAATTTGACGAAGTTAAAAGGTGACAATTTTAGTCACACTGTGGGAATCTTCTCAAATCTCTCCAAGGCCACCTGTCGGAGAATGACACCCTGAGCTTTTAGGCTGCTGTGATTTATATTCTATTATTTTATTGGACATCAGGAAAAACCACAGTTAAAAAATGAATAGTATATCGTCAAGGCAAAAGTTTTCCTTTAGTAATTGTATTCAGCTGTCTTTTCAACAAAGGCAGTACAGGGAGAGGCAGTAATTTTGCTATATCAGCCTAAATCTTAATTAAAAATGTATAATAAACGTTTCTTGTTTGGGAACACAGAGGGCAGAAGAAAGCCAGAAGTTGTTTTTCTTTATGAGATAGCCATCAGAAGTGAAAAATCCCAGTTTATATTCTGGATTTCATGACTTTTGCAGGCTCGGCATGACAAGATCAACCTGCCATCACCAAGGCGGGCAGAATCGGTGCTGCCAGAGAAATATCTTGTAGAAAACAAATGTTCATCTGGGGAGGGGTCAGGCCCTCTGGTGACCCTCTCATGGGACAGGAGACACTTGTTATATCTAAGGCAAGCTGCTGTGCAGGCAACGTGAAACTTTGGAAATCAGATTGCCCCTGTTCTTTTGGAGGGTGTTAAATGCTTTTTGCTCCCAAATTGGAAAGACTGGGCCACGTTCAGGGCTGGACAGGCCTCCTCAGCAGTCTGCAAGAACACCAACCCTGGGGTAGGCAGGGTGCTGGAGCAGCCATCTGCCGTGCAAAGGTATCTGTCAGCCTGGGGAGTCTTGTGCAAGTGAAAATGCATTTTGGCTTCCCCCTCCCCTGAATGACCTCCTAAGAGGCAGCGGCAGCTGCCCGGGAGCCCCTCCGGCTGGAAGAGCGTGCCGCAGGTGGCACCATCTGCGCCACCAACTCCAACCCAAACAGCTCATTTCCAGCTGCAGGGAATGTGATAGTGACTCCCAGGCAGGGTGAGGGGTGGCTCACACAGTGGTTCCCTTGTGGAGGAGGAACAGTCAATAATTAGCACCTGTAGGCAACTCCCAGCCCCTGCAATAAACACAAATATGTCTCCTGGCATGGCCAGCAAGGAAAATAGAAGCTGAAAAAGCCCCCTGTGCCAGACACATTCCACTGTACGTGTGCCACTGCTGCGTGCCAGCTGCTCGCGGTGGGTACGTGTGCTGGGGAGCCAGCAAACCTGAGCCTGCTACATCGCTAGGAAGGCAAATCTTTTCCCTCAGCTGTTTTCACACACTTAATAGCACGTATGGACTTCAGAGATACTCTCAGCTTCAGACTTTCATCTATAACTGGAGAAAAGAGGTGACCCCAAATGGATCTACGCTATTGTTTTATGCAATGTATGTTTAATTTGTCCACTTACGTCAGTCGGAGGCTGACTGGAGGCCCACAAGTGAGATGCACACCTTTCCACCTCCCTCCCACCCCTCCTGCCGTCCAAGAGCACCAACATTGCTGCAATGCAGATGTTACCACATGAGGAGCAGCAGATTTGCAGCAGGCAAAACCAGAGACGGTACCAGTCCAAGACATTAAAAGAAACCTCTCACAACTGGTATAAGATCTTCTCTGGTGCCCAGAACCAACTATCCTGTGGTATTTGTGAAAGACCTTGACCATGAGAAATGCCATCACAGTTGACAGTCCAGGCATGAAGGGCAAGTGGGCCCTCTGGTGACTGCAGTGTGGGAAAAACCCATCCAGCCCCACACCCAGGGGGACATTCAACAGGGGGTGGCCATCACCAGGCTCCAAGAGGACGCGTCAGGCGAAGGGAAGAGACACCCGTGACCTTCTGCCACCGTCACTCCGAGAAACGAAGACTGGACATGGGAAGATCCCAGTCACCGCTCACCCCACCAAGGGGGTCTGTCGGAGGGGTTGATGCTGCCACCAGCACAGCTGCAGGCACACCAGGCCCAAAGACAATAAACAAAAGGACTTTGCTCTCAGAGCCGGGACTGGGCGCGGGGTTATGTGATTTTTGGAAGCCTTGCAAAAAAAGTGGTGTGTGACAGATGGAATTAAAAATCCCTGCGCGTTGCATGTACGCCCTGGCACTACGAGGCAGCTCTTGCTAAGCACTTTGCTAGGTGGCTACCTGCTGTGCAGCTAGATCTAATCAGCGTCGAACATCTCCAAAGGAAACAGCTCTGAACAGTTCCATTGTTTTAATTTTTTTGCTCTGGGCTCACAAAATCCTGGTGCTCACTCTCTCAAGTGTGAAAACGGAATATAAAGCAGAGCGGACTCAGCTGTGGCTTAGCAGGCAGTGCGAGGTGCACACCAGCGATGGGCTTGCATCTAAAACACTTGGCAGAGCTTCCAGGACAAGTCAATTCCTGGAAGGAAAAGCGGCTAATAGGTATGAAATACACTTTGCTTGTAGCAATAAGCACGAAGGCCAAATGTCTGACTATCAGACTGATATAAGCTATAAAGCATCGACTATTGAAAAGCCTTCTGCTCCTGAGCCAGTCGCACCTGAACCCTTGCTTCTCTGAAATTCATCTCCTTGATCAAAACATACTCTAGGGCTCGGCAGCTGAGATGCCTTGCGGCACACAGTGTCCATTCGTCACAGTTTAGCTGAAATTCCCGCTGGCTTCCCTGCTGTGCCAATTTGGACCCCGGTTTTACCTGCGACTGGCCAGGGTAAGCGACTGACTCCTGCTATGTATTTTCCCATATAAAAAGAGCATTTGTATTCTTTCAACCAGTGTGACTTTTGGTTTAGATTCAGGGGGGAAAGCAAACTTTTCCTAACAGGGGCAAAGAGCGTGTCACCTCCGTAACATGCTACATAAACAGAGTTTCCCTTCTGGCAAGTAAGACCCACCTGAAATACAGAGGAGTAGCGCTGAGCAAACACACTTAGAGGTGTGATGGAGCTACCGAGGGCTGCCCAGTCGGCAATGCCTGCACTCCTTCATCTGCTTTAACAACCAGAAAATCAATGTGGATCGGCACGTGTTGGCCCAAACTGTGACCAGGAGTCTGCTCTAATTCCTGGACATTCAGATGATGCTCCTCAGCGCTACTTCTTTGGTATAATATAGGTACGATAAGCAAGTATTTGCAGCTTAATTCTTCCCCCTGTGACTTTTTTTCTCTCATTGTCCTTATCACCCAGAATGGAGATAGTTCCATTTAGGTTCTTGTCTTCAACAGCCTTATCAAGCTCAGAGCTGGAGAGTAAAATACCCTGCAGAATAAACGTGTTGCAAAAGAAACTATAGGGAACCTCATGTTGTCCTACATCCAGGAAAACAACAGGAGCAGTGAAGTTTTAACATGTTGAGTTTAATTTAAACTATTTGGTACTTTGGAATCAGATAAATTTGGATGAGTATGGAACTGGCCTGAGGATCTGAGATGGCAAATTTCCTAAATAAAGAATAGTGATCTTAATGGTTTATAAAACCCTCGAATGTACTTTGATATTTTCTCTTTTTCACTTATTGCTGTGATTAATGTTGTGCCGTTGCTATGGTCCAGATAATAACCACATCAGAAGGAGCTCCTTATTCATTTACAGATAGACATGACCCATGAGGTTTCTGAGAAAACATCTCCAGGTCACAGTCAGTTTTCCCCCATGCTTCCAGCCCGCGTATCTTCCCCCTGCCAAGACAGGACTGCTTTTGCGTTCCCAGGAAGGGGGTGACTGCCTCCGTGACCGTCATGACTCTTTGTAAATGTTTTATGCCGTAGCCCATGGGTTATGCAGAATGATGCAAAGGCACAAAAAAGGCAACCAGCCCCCCTGCTCACAGAGAACTCAATGCTAATTCATGATTCCACCTGGGCTGAAGACTTAAATTTCATTATGTGCTTTATAAACTTAAGAGTTTTAGAAATAACATATAATATTACTGGCTCAGAATGAATTTCCATCTAAAGGCAAAGCTCTGAAAGGGATATATTAAATCCAGGGAAATTCTGCTTCAAAAGCTCCACGCAATTCTGAACATAATATCCCAAAGTCACACTCCAAAGTTAAAATTTGATAAAAACTGGAAATTACTTGGCATCTCAGCATATTTGGAGATACTAATAAAATGGACAAGATCGGTGCCAAGAATAAGAAGAATTTTCCCCGTTTCTTTAAATATTTTAAATGTACAGAATGAGAAAGTGCTGCTCAATATTTTTAAATGTGGCAGATAGGTAGTGGCATTAGTTGATATGTCTCTATCTATTTTTCCTCCTTTTTTCTCTCCGAGTTCAATGTAGGTAGCTGAGATCTCATCTCCTGCTAAAACCAAGGTTTAGGTGTACAGCCAGAAACATCTATGTAGAAGATAGTTTTAACTGATTTCGTGAATCTGTCAACCATCAGAAGTCTTTTCCATGTTCAAGTTCAGAAGAGATTTGTTATTTTTAAGACATTAGATATTGTACTCTTCTGTCATCCACGACTCGACATGCAATTGTTTCTGTCACCAGAACAACGAAGAGAATCCTTTGTGCCATTTCACTCCTCAGGATATAATTTCTCTCAAGATTTGTAGTTTGGCTTCTTTTTTGCTGTTGTGTTGTTTTTTTCATGTCCTGTTCTCTCTAGGGTGATAAATACCCAAGATGCCAGGCACAGGTTATTGAAAACAGAACAAGATAAATATAAGCAGGGAGAAAAACATGTTTTCTGGGGTTTGTTTTTGAGGGGGAGTTTTGCAACTGGAAGAATGAACATTGGTTGACTTTGTTCTAAAGGCCACAAAGACAGAAGCACGATGCTGGTTTTTTATGAAGCCTGCAAACCACATTATCTGAAATAAAGAGTTCTGCCTGAAACAAAATGGGGTTTCTTTGGAAATGCCTGCTGAAAATTAAATACTAAGAAGACGTCATTAGATGTGTTGGGCAAGTTCTCCTAGCGAGAGAATAGCCAACTCTGGATTGTAATAACCACCTTGGGGAAGGGAAAAAACAAACATATTTGGCTCATGGGGATGTAACAAGATTAATTAGTGATTTAGAAATAGGTGGGGCAGGCGAACAAAACAGTGGACTGACAGAAGGATTCATATGTCAAGAATACGGAATAACTTGGAGGAAATCTGGAGATTTACCAACTATGTTGAAATGGAGCATGCAAAAAGAGCTGTGTTCCTACTCCATCAGTTAATCCAGAGGTGTTTTATGTCCATACACAGCGGGGCAGCCCCTCTAATCCAATTTGCAGAAGCAGGTGGGATTGGTTTGAAGAAAACAATGCGATTCCCTGGCTGGAGAAGCGGTCCAGGGTTGTGGTCAGTGTTTGCAGAGGCCAGGCACCTCTTCCTCCTCGGATCTTGGACATGGTTGAGTTATTTAGTTCCTTTATAGCTCAGTTGGCTTTTACCTGAAAACAAAGTGAATTGTATTTAGGTATCGCCTCTGTAGCACCTCATTCATTCCTTTGTAAAACACCTCTGAAGGAAACATGTGAAGAATGGTTATTAACAAAGAGTCTGAAATCCTTGAAGCCAAAAAGAAGACAGTAACCAGAGCCTTAATAAGACTACCAGAAGACTCAGATGATGTTGCCCATCATGGAGGAGATTTCGGTCTTTGATTTTTGACATCACTATTTACAATCAACTCACCTAATGCAATGTGTTTTCTCTCTTTAAGAATAACCCCAAAAACAGTTTCATGAAAATCGCAAGTTGCCGTGGGACAGCATCTCCTCCTTTAACTCTTTTTCTTTTCTTTCCTATTTGCAGTGACATGGAAGGGCCATTGACATAAAAATCCACCTCCAATTTAATGCAAAACTGGAGACAGACGCATTTTATTAGGAGTTTGCACTGCTCTGCAGAGATGAGAAAATATTTACAGATAGTTCAGCTGATCTTTTAAAGTGGCATGATTTGATTGCCATCGAATAATTACTATGAAAACATTTGCAAGGTTTTTGTTACCTACCTTCCCTTCTCTTTCGAAGATGTCTTTCTGGAAAAGATTTTTCAAAAAAAACGGGGCGTAATGTAATACATGGCTATAACATAGATTGTTAATTTTTAGTGTAGCTGAATCACAGCGTGCTTTGATTGAGAGGAGCCAACACAAACATGCGAAATATGTGCCTCTTTGAACAGGATACACCACATCCTGCATTTGGTAGCCAAAGGTTCCAGTTTGCATCACAAATGTAGTCCAAGATCTCTCTCTCCTTGAGGTATGTACCTCGGAAAGTGCCAAATCTGCAAGACACGCCGCCTTTTTTTTAATTTCTTTCGTTCCTTCTTTCCCATTTTAAAAAAAAAAAAAAAGTTTAATCATTTGCTTGTTTGGGTTTTTAGTAGAGACTCAGCAGGTGATTGAAAGAAAGGACTGCGTTGTCAGGAGGGACTTTGATTAATCAGAGACTTGATCGTTTGATTAATCATCCCAGAAAGAGCTGACTCCGGCAAAAAGCGCCCCAGCCAACATGTAAACACGTCGAAAGAACATTTTCAAAATACATAAAGACAAATTGCAGTTCAAAGCTACTCTTACTGGCCTGTTGATTTGACTGCTAGAAACAAAAGCCTTTCTGCCTGGTTGATAGAAACCAGACCTTCAACGGGAGGAAACAATTGACTTCAGGTCCTTTCAAATTTTGAATAAAAAGAGCTTGACATTTTCTTTTTTAATTAATTTTTTTATCTTCTCATTATTGTTTACAGTAATAAATTACAGTCCTTAGTCTTTTTATGAGGAAAGTTAAGTTTCCTCTCATTTTCAGGCAATTTATGGCACACGTTTAAGACCTTCAGTTACATAAGGGCTCTGCAAAGCTTCCCAGCAAAGCACAAATTATCGCAGTGAGGCAGCAAACGAAACATCGTGCTACGCATCGCCCAGTCATCATCCCATTTTACCTGCCATTTAATGGTGCCCAGTAGGAAACCTTGAGTTGGAAAAATACGCAAAAAGCCCACCTGCTTGCCTAGCAATCTCATCGTGTAAGGGGAAAAAAAAAAAAAAGGGGGATTTGCAAATTCAGCTGGATCCCAAGGTAGTGGAGGTCATAAAAACCCTTTCTTGTCATGGAAACGCACGGTGAGTTGACTGTAGGGAGCTGCACGGTGCACATAAGCACTTGACAATGTTTCTTCTCTAGTTCAGGAAAGCGCATATACATGCTGAAGACCAGCCCTGTTCAGAACGGCACGCGAGGAAAAGCCAGTAAAAAACAGAACTAGCATTTTGCAGGAAATTTGGGGAGAGCAGGAAACAATTTCCTTTCTGGGGCAAAAATAAAACTTTCCTACAGATTATGCAAAAGAGAGAATATGGGGAGAAAATTGAATGTTTCCAACGTTCAAGCCAGAAGCAATGGGTTTGGTTGTCACCCCACATTACGTGGGGAAATCCCTGATTTGCGGGTGCCGTACCCTTGCTGGGCTGCCTGTGGGCACGCTTAGACATGGAGACACAGTAGCCTGGCAGCCACCAGCCCAATTCCTTCGTAATCCAATTACTGTAAGTGGTTTAATTGCTGCTTCGTATCATGGGCCTCAGCCCAGGGTGAATCAGCTGTTTTTCTTGTCATCAGAAACACAAGAAAGAATCTAAAGAAAAACGTTGGTTCAAGTCAAACCCGAATGAAGACTACTTTGCTTTTGCCAACGCACACCTGCAACCTCCCACGTCCATCACCAGCAACCCAGAAATAATTCTGAGTCAACTGAAAGCATTTGTGTGGCCCAAAAAGGTTTAGATTGAATCAGGTGTGTTTTTCAGCCCAAAAGAAAAGTTAGAGAAAGGAAAGATAGTGTTATATAGCAACTGTTTAAAAATATATGCTAATTGTGAGACTAAACAAACCAATGAAAGTTAAAATAATTTCTAAGCAGAATTCTGAAAAGATATTTTGACACTTCCAAAGTGTTTCATACTTCAAAATTCTGAAATATTGCATCTTGTCTTTTACATTCTTTCCAATGGCCAGCACCCATGGTTTTGAGGTCCAGAACTTGATTTGGAAATAGAGTTTGTCTTTCTCAAGCTGCAATTTTTAATGCATTTACTATTCCAGCTGCAAGGATTGCAGCTACTTGGTTCTCGTCTCAGCATAGCAAGTGGGCTTTGAGCTGCGCAAATTGTCTTGATAAGTCAACTGCCCAGGGTAGCACTTCTGGTGAAAACATTAAGAAAAATCAGGGCAACCAATTTGAGAGAGTCCACAAGTTGACAGTCCAACTGCTTATTAATATTTGCTGAAATATAAATAGACAAAAAACCCTATTCCCCAATGTTTTGCTAACAAAAAAGGAGACATGCTAAAACATATTGGATGCTTTTGCAATAATTGATTTGTAATATACATTTTTGCTTTAGTTTGCTTTATTTTGCTGTATCTTATCTTCACCATGTTTTATTTATCATTAATTAACCCAGCTTTGTCAAAGACCTTGAATCTCAACCCAGAATTCTAGCAAAGCACCACGGAGAGCTAAAATTACCAGCCTCTCCTCCCTTCAGCTACAGAGCCAAGAGATGAAGATCTACTTTGCCTCTTACAGCTTCCTTTGTGGCAACAGAAATCCAAAGGATATTCCTCCCCTCTTGTATATATCAATCGTAAGTCCTGTGTATTCATTCTCGTTCCCTATCCAGCCATATTTTAATTAATGAAATCAAAAGACCATCTACTAAAATAAACCAGACTTAACGAGGGAAGAAAGTCAAAACAAACAGGCACTGTTTACTTCCTTTGCACTGATTTGCCAAGAAATGAGCTCCGCATCCAACATTATCGATTCATGTCAGAAATATTAACCTCTCACAGCAGCATGAAGAGAAGCATCTGGATGGAAAGGATGAAGGGGGACAGGCGTGCGGTGAAATGAAAGCAACATGCCATTTCTGCACGGCTTGGCAGATACCTTCACCCCCACAGGTAGTGTTTATGTCCTGTCGATCAATCCCGCAGATGGAAATGTGACATTGGAGGTTCCACATTCGGTTGTGGCTCCGGCTCTCAGCGGAGAGGGGATGGGGAGTGCCATGTGCATGGTGTGTCTTCCAAACAGCGTTGCTCCAAGCCACATCTGGAGTTCCTGGCTCATAACGCTGAAAGATGTGGTACCATATGAGCATAAGCAATATAATTCAGCTGTCATCTACCACTGACCATCTCCCTGGTGTGAAAGAGCTCGGATTTGGTGCCCATCCCAGCAAAATGTGACAGCCGTTCCTGTGATTGTGCTTGTAAGGAAAGGAGGCATCAGAGTGTCCCCAGAGCAGATGAAAGCGAGCAGATGAAAGCAAGCAGAGACATCGAATCTGAGAATCACCTACATTAGTTACAGCTCTGCACACAAACACCTTCAGCCTTTTGGAGTATTTTATGTGAAAGATTTTGTTACTGAAAAAGCAGTTTTCCCAAAACTGAAAGATTCAGTCCAAAAGTATAATTTTCAATCATTAGATCTTTTCTTTCACAGAAAAGGATTTTAAAACAAAAACAAACTAGGGTCTAGGTAAGCCTAGGGTTTTATAAAATGGAAGTGTTACAAGCTTTTCCCCCCTGGCTGTTCCTCTTTCCCCCTGCCCCACCTTCCTTTCACCACTGAATGCACTGACAGGCTGTTTGCCTGCTGGGGTTGGGGTTTTTTTTCCTTTTCCTTTGACACCTTCACTGTATTTCTCCGACTTCTGCAATACGCAGGGCAGCCGCACGAACACCTGCAGGACCCACCTTCAGCTAGGAAACAGAAGCGACTTGAAGGTCTGCCATTTTTCTTCATAAACCCCTGTTTTTCTCCTTTTCAACTAGCTCTGTAACCGCGCAGATCTTGCGACACTGCTGGATTTCAGCAGCGCCCTTTGTTATCCTCCCCTTTGCCGGCGAACAAAGAGGGAACTGGATGGCTTCTGCAAGTTGGAGTGGGATGTTGGCTCCCCATCCACTGCTTCAGATCTGAAGCTGCTAACAATGAACAATGGTAACACACTGACTCCCCGTTGCTTTTGCCCTCCATGTGGTGTGCGAATGGGGCCCAGGGCATGGACGTGGCTCTGGGACAGGGTATTTTGGTTTCCTGCCTTTTTTGTCCAGCGCGGACCAGAAGCCAGAGCATCCGCAGGGGTATTCCCTTGCTACACTTGGTGGCATCTGCCCCTCAGGGGCTGCTTTGTTGCTGAGAATAGCAAGAGCATTAAACAGAGGCCAAGGAAGAAAGCGACGTGCAAATGTCCCATTAACTCCATCCAGCATGACCAGCTCCCTTCTGCTGGCAAACATCAGTATAGCGCTGCTCCCGCAGCACCTCAGTCTCTGCACCTCATGCTCCAGGAGCCACAACCGACCAGAGAACGGTCCTGGCCCCCAGGCATGGACTTAGTGACCTCAATACTGCTTCTGGGAGTAAATGTCCCACCAGCCAAGCCACCAGCAGCTCCTCAGTGTCCAAACGCGTAGACAGGCACTACGGCGGCAGACTTGGAGGTGGCCTTTCCACTTGGGGTTAAAACCTATTGTCAGTCTGAACGTCTGCAGCCCTGTGGATAAACACAGGACTGCCCGGAGCCAAGCATTAAATCCATGCTCACATGCAGAATAAATAAAGAATTAAATGCGGTGCATAAATAAATACAAATGTTAAGCGGCACGGAAACTAACACAGCCTTCTCTGTGTCCTCCTGCTGGAGGGGCCTCGGTGAAGGAGCCCGCCCCGTCTCAGCTCCGTGCCAGGCTGCTGCAATCAATGCCGAAACGCAACCGTGCTCTTTTTTTTTTTTTTTTTAAAGTTTTTACTCAGATCTGGTCCCTAAATTCTCACTTTACATGGCTGACAGAGGTCAGCACAAATAGCGCAGAGCCAGGTGTGATGCCTTTGTGCAGAAACGAAGCCAACTAGGACAGTCCTCTCGTTCTGTTAGTCCAACGCATTGGTAAAGTCATAATGGAAAATGCTGACTCTCTTGCCCTGAATTTTTTTTCCAGATCATCTGACACACAGTGATTTCTCTGGGTTTCTTTAGATTTTTATTCCATATTCACAGAGATACTTATTTCTTCATTGCTCTTTTTTCATTTTCTTTTCCATTTTTCCTTTCACTCCAAACCAGGGTGTCATCTACAAATTCAATATATATACACATATATATGAAAAGGTCAATATATAGGTATTGTCAGAAATGCCTTTCAAGTACCAGCCTTCCAAACAGAACCATCCTCCTAGAAACTAAAGCAAGTCAGCAACCATTCCACATCGGACCCCTTTCTGATCTCACACCCATCGTATCCAGAGCTAACGCAACCCCTTTCGATGTCATTGGCGTCAGCAGTTATTTCTGATTTGCTTCTCTGTGTGTTGAATCAAAGTCAAGTCCTTCTTGCTTATGAGGGTGGCGAGACTTTTGCATATGATTTTTTTACTAAGAAACTCAATAGACAGATACCCAATACCCAATAAACAGATAAGAACCAGCTATTCTACAAGTCTAGAGCTTCAGCACAGCACAGGACACCACACAGGAGCAGGTCTGGGCCCGCTGTACATGCTGGATCTACCACCTGGACCTTAAAGCCCAAGGGTGCTCTCTAAAGACCTCCTCAGCTCAGGGCTCCTTGCTCACTGGAGACAAGCAGAGCCTCGAGATGTTTTTCACCAGGGAGCTGGATCAAGCTTTTCCACTTGGGCTCTCCCGACTCCGTACTTGGTTGTCTCAGCTGAGGGTTTGGCACACAGGTCTGGTAGCTATTATTCTGGCCATCTTCTCATTGCCCTGTAGTGTCACACATCTCCAGTGTGGTGTAAGCAGGGGAGCAATACACTCCTAGGAGGGCTTCCTAGTCATCCAAGTGACGCTGAGATACAGCTTATACCTGAGTCTAGGCTAGAAAACTGGTATACAGAATGGACTTCTCAAATGGCAAAGGGAGCTGGAGCTGAGGTTGCTCCCTGTCTAGCCCCTTGCAAATGTGGCCCTTACCATGGTACAACTGTTCCCCAAAGGCAACAGGGGTAAGGGTAGCCCTCCAACAAACCCTGCAAATGCCCCATGGCCAGGAGAGCCAGTGGTGCCTTTGGAGACGTAGCTGAAGGTCTCTGGAGTGATGGGAAAGCCACGCTGCCTCTGCTTGTCCCAGCACAGTTCCCTTCAACCCCTCCCTGAACTGCTCCAGCATCTCGAAATCCTCACCACAGGCGCCACTGGGGAACCTCTTCAGTTTGCATGAAGACATTTGTGGATTTCAGCTGAGGAATTCTGGTTTTCAACCATTTGGAGGACGATTTTTGCAGCAATTAGCTATCAGATCTGTCTCCATTTCCCTAATTGCCCATGAATTTCACAGTGAGCAACACGAAAGCCATTAGTGGTCAGATAGTCACAGTAGATTCAGAACACATTTCCAATTGAGAGAATTATTAACTAAGATTTGTTCATGGTGACTTCCAAGCTCCATTTCCCAAGCACTTGAGAAGGGATTATGTCTGTTTGGAGGCAGTCAAATTTCAGGGGTGCAACATCTCACAGTTAGGGTGGGGTTTTTTTGGCTTTTAACTACATCCTATGCATAGACTTTAATAAAACTTGATAATGATTGAATATGATGAACTTCCTATTAATTGCCAAGCAGCAGACAAGGACCATAAGATCAGATGCCTCTATGGGAATAAAGGAGCCTTCCCATGGTACTGCCCGGATGCTGTGTAATTTCCAGCATCCCGGTTCCGATGTTCACTGTGCGCTGCAGATCAAGGGAGCTGAAAAGGCCAAGTTGCCTCACCGTAGCAGGGTCTCTGTTTACTGATTTCATAACTCCAGCTGGACCTCTTTTGGCAAGGGAGAGGATTTTTATGAGGGAAAATGCCATAAATCTGCTGTCGCTAAAGGACATCAGACACCATGTGGCATGTTCATGATATCACCAGTGCACACCAGTTTTAAAACAGAGGTTTTAGCCATAAAGCTGCCAACCAGGAAAATCACATATGAGAGCAATGCTGAACTTTTAACAGTGAAACGTCCCTTTGAAAACCCTTCCTCTTCCTGCTCCTTCTCAACCCCAAAGCTTTGGAGAGATAGAGAAGGGGAAAATGAAGGGTGGACGCTTCAAAGTCCTGTGATAAACAACCCAGGATTAAAACAAAGCCAAACTTTGTGTCCCGTTTCTGAGCAGAAACAGCTGTCACTCAGCAAAAACGTTAGCTTAATGATGAGGGAGCCAAAAAAAAAACCACCCTTCCTTAAAGAAAGGGAGTATATCTGTTCAATAATGCTCGTTTTGCCCTGCCCTGAACTAAATATCAGGAGGAATTGGTGCAGCATGTCAGGTAGGAGTCAAAGATGGAAATCTAGCAGGGTAAGTGTGAGCTACACAGCCATAAATTGCTTGCCTTAACTGTTTGTGACAATTGGTAGCAGGCAAAAGTTATATACCTTCAAGCAAGCGTTTCTGCAGTACACAGCTTTCTGTTCTGCTCCAGTTACCATGGCCCTTCTGACCACCTTCTTGGGAGAGTTTTTCCCTGCATATTGAGGAAACGCTCCAGGCTGGGAGGAGAGAGGAGCAGCCAGAGCCGGGCCAGGCCACCGAAACCCTCTGACATGGACTATAGCAAATGAAGGCAAAACATAAGAACCCTCAGGGGACTCTGAGCTCCACGAGGCAGAGATTTTGTGCATTGATACCTGCAGACAAAATCCTGATTGTAGACACCAGTTCAGTGCCAGAACATTTATCCGCTAGGAGACTTTAAATTTATGCTTCTAGTAGGGTTGAGAAGTTCACAGGAAGGTCATATTCATCTACTTCTTTGCACTGTAATGCAATACCTCTCCCAGTGATTTTAATTAGGACCCTCACAATTAATTTGTTTCCCCATCACGTTTGTATTTTCACTTCTTATCACAAGTAGAAGAAACACTGCTGCAGTCGCTGCCTCTCATACCAAAGGAAAAATGAAGACTCATGACTTTTATCAACAAATAAAGGGTTATTCACCCTACCCCCACTACACCCTGGGCTCTTGCAGACAGATTGAAGATAGTTGCTCATTTCAGCAGCCTGCACGATGCCCACGTATCTTTGATTTTGGACGTTTTGCCTTGTTATCCCACTGCCTGCTATTGGACTTCAAGTCAGCTGGCTACGTGTGTGCAGAGCAAACTTGGTAGGTGCCAAGGTGTGGGTAGGTGGGTGAGAGCAGGAGGGGGAGGGGAGAGCAATGTTACAATATTGATATCATTTATATGTTGTCACAACTAAAAATGACGAGAAGTGATGTTCACATTTCCCATTGAAGAGGCTGCACAGTTGAGCTTTACTCAACCCTCGTTGAGTAAAAACTGGAATATTTGCAACTTGGAAGATAAAGTTACTGCGATTGGGAAACTCTCTTCTAATAATGAAATACACAAAATTAAGATGTTTCCTGCCTATTTTGCTGGGTGCAGAGTAATTGCATTCAGCTCCTAAAATGCACTCAGGTTTCCTTCTGCTTCTACACAAGGACTAAGTCTTCAAACTTGTTCACTTTTCTCAGCGTATGGGTTTGTACAATGCAAATGGTTGAGAAGAGTACAGAATTTGGCCTTAAATTATCAGAAAAGTTTCAAAACATTTTTTTTTTTGTCCAGTTACAAACTGCATTTTGCACTATGGCCCTCATACACAGGTCGCATGACAATGGATTTCAAGGAGCTTTTAGATAAAGCCCATCCACAGGCCAAACAGATGGGCTCCCTACTCTTGCCACTTTGCATGGACAGCTCGCCACTTTGGGGTTCAGAGACATGCCCATAAATTTGGCTAGCAACATCCAAAGGCCTCCTGGGTGCACAGCTTGTATTTAGAATCTGCAGTGTAGTGGCGGTGGCCTGCCCAAGCTCTCCGTGAATTCCTAAGGAGAGAAGGAGCTTTGAATCATTTCAAATTGAGCTGATACAACGTTGTCACATTATAGTTTTTCATCACTCTGTCCTGCCCTGTAAAAGTCTTACTCAGGTTTCTTTCTTCTCCCAGATGAGTAATGTTGAGCTATACAGAATGCTTGGAAAGCAGCTTTGGATGGAGAACAAAACATCGTCAAAATTATGCGGTGCATGATCCAAATCTCTGAAATGTGGGGGTAGAACAAATAATCCCTTCTCTTACACAAGTACCAGATTCATTCATCTGTTGAGGACTCATAAAAAGCACAAGCCGGCTGGCTACAAGGCAGCTTTTTGGCCCTCTGTGTCTATGATGGGGATAAGCCCACGTGAAATCATACAGAAACTCCTGAGAGATTTCCATGAAGTCACTTCAGAGCTGTCCTCACTGAAGCAGGAGGATGTATGAATTTTAACACTGCCAGGGTGTAATCATGCTAAATGCTGAACATCCCTAATCCTTTCCGGTAAATGGATGTTTCTATACTGAGCAATGAAGGAAGGAATGGACATGCCTGACTGCTGTCACTACAAGAAGGCCAGGTAGTTTGGTGCTTGCCATAGCAATCAGGGTCCTTCCATTCCCTCTTCAGGAGCTGATTTAGTCACCACCAGAAAAAGAAGAGGCAGAAAGTACTTTGTTGGCGCTCTGTACAGTTGGCACCAGTAGGAGTAAGCTCAAAAGTTGGGGAGAGAATACAAATGAACTGGGCACATTCTTAACACTGGCTAAAATAGCACAGATCTGGGCCCTCTCTCAAACCATCACATCCTGACACCTGCGGAACAATACATTGCTCAGTTAGCTTGGCCCTAAGGTGGAGAAGGGAGCACCTAAGCACATTAAGACATGGTGAATGAGGTTTTTAACACCATATATTTCCATATTTCAGGGGTCTGAGGAAGAGAAAGGGATTGCACCTAAGCTCAAGGCCAGGCTGGATGGGGCTTTGAGCAACCTGGTCTAGTGGGAGGTGTCCCTGCCCAGGGCAGAGGGTTGGAACTAGATGATCTTGAAGGTCCCTTCCAACCAAAACCATTCTATGATTCTAAGCATCTTCTTAAGCAACCTACACAGCTTGTTGACTAGTAAGAGGAATACCTGCCATTACGTCAACATTCAGAAGTTTGGTGGTGGAGGGGAGTAGGCTGCAGTCACCACCCAGCACAACTCCTGCAAGCCAACTGACATCTGCCTTCCCAACTTGAAACTGGAATTACTCAGTCAGCAGCAGAGGCAGTGAGTGCAGACAGCTGGTTGGCCTTCAGGACAAAAGCTGGCTCCTATTCCTTTGGACTAGCCCTTGCCCATTGCTCCACCTGTGTGCTCTACTGCATACGTCTTCCAAGACTTTTTCCAGCTTTGGCTCTTAATACTGTGTCCTGCTCTAGGGGCTCTTAAAAGGTATTGGTCCAGAGAGGTGCCCGTTGCCAGAAATATAACAAACTAGCAGACAAAAATCGAGGTGTCAATGCAGAGAAGAAAAGAAAGAACCAAGGAAAACAAAAGAGAGCATTGTGACCAAAGCCAAGCCTGCCCTATCTCAAAGCGGTGGATGCAAAAACAGTGCATATGTGTTGACGCTGTTATGCATACTGAGAAATATCAAAGGCCAAAGACATGTACCAACTGTTGCAGAGGCTAGTTCGCAGCATAGTCCTCCATACACTTTCAGGATACATTCAGCACTCTGTTGTCTGAGACAACAAGGATAAAGGATTATCCAGACAAAATAAAAATGCAAATGATACCTGCTATTTCTGGACCACACCACTGGCATCCCACAGAGCCCCAGCTGACTCTCTGCAACTCTTCTCAGCTCTTGCGGTTCCAGGAAGGTTTATTAACTTCGCCACAAGACACACGGAGGTGCTCCTGGGTGCTCCTGGACGCAGGCTACCTCTGGAAGCAGTGGAGTTGCAGATGAGCAATGCCACTCCTGGGCCAATAAGTTCCATAGAAATAAGACCACTGTTTCAATAAGGCACTTTGGTACCTGTGGCTAAACATATTTTTAAACAGTTACCTCAATAAGTATGCTTTAGAGAGGTCTGTGTTTAGTGCCTGCCCGCCATGGCAATAAATATAATTTCTGTTGATATATTTGCTCAGGTTTGGCATCTCCTGGTGGAGTGCCCATAATGGTTGTGCCTCTCACAACATTGCCCGCACACGACTACCTCAGGCATCCCTGTGTGTCTGTGGTGCGGGCTACCAACAACCTAACTTGGTCATTCTCAAAACAGGAAAGTAAGAATTACAGTGCATGTAAGCCCCACAGGGCACCATCTTGGCCATCTTCCTGACAGAAGGTCTCATAGCTGCAAGCATGTACTGAGAGAGAAGTCAAAGTGAGGGGCTAATTTTGCCTCCAGCAGGAGTCTGAAGGAGTACACAACCACTGCAGAAGCAAAATAGGGTGCTCTGACACAGAGAAAAGACAAGGAGATGGAAAGAACATGATCATCTAAAGAAGGAGTTGTTGAAGATCAACATTCCCAAAGGAAAAATGTTTTTGGAGGACCTAATGGGTCCACTGTCAATCAGCAATAAAGACCATTTCTCTGCCCAGGGAAAACTCTGAACTTGTAACCTCCAGGCTCAGCTAGTAAGCAAATGTTTGCACAAAAAGCACAATAACAATTGTTTAAAGGAAAGATGTAGCAATCTACATGAAACTTTGAGTAGCAGATAAAATTTGTTCCTAACTATTTGCGGTTCACAATGCTTCAGATCTATTGTAACCACTTTATGATCATGAAAAATGTCATGTTGCCACTACACTAAGCCCTGCAGTCCTATTCTAAAAGCACGATCCATCACTCGAGTTGAAGAAATAAATCTTGTAAGGTTTGGCACTATGAGGTTCATGACACATCTCCTGTCTCAGAGAAGATGGTGACACACGTACTCACCAGCCAGTCTACTACAATATACCAAGTAGTCTGAAAAAGTATTTTAAGTCCTGCTCTTTTTCAAGTATGCAAGCCTGACCGTGCACCAATTGAATGGTTCTTTTAAACCCTTTCCTCCCAAAGTAGCATTCAAGCAACAAAAGCGATGTGGAGCTCTGACAAACTATATCCTGATACTTATCAGAGAGATACTTATCAGAGAATCAGTCTGTGTGGCTCAGAGGTGACACTGGACAACAAATAGGGCATTTTGGGGTGGGTAGGAGTGTCCAAACAGAGATTTACGCGTGCAGCAGAACTTAACTGGTCTGCTTTAGTGGCTTCAAAAAAAAAGTGCAATCTAAATACAAGGAAAACATGCAATATTTGAAGGCAAATTATTCTCAATCTGAACACAAATCTAAAATTTTTGGTGTTGGCCAAACTCTCTGTCTCAAGCCTATTAATGCTGATGGTGCACATTTCTTCTCTCAGAGTGTTACAAATCATTTAGCATGGTTTCAGTGAGAGACAGGATTACAATTGTGTAATATTACTGCTTTATCTTGCATTGCCAAACTTCTCTCCTCCCTCAACCTCCATTAAAAGAGCTTCCAAAGACTTATTTCTTTGAGCTCTCTTGATAGTTCTTCCCCACCAGTATGGAAATGCCAGGTTTGGGGAGGTTTGTTTTAAAGGTCTTCAGGTTGGGGTGAGGTTTGAGGTTCAGCGTTTGACAAAGAAGCAAACACATCCAACCTCGACAATTCTAAGATTCTATGATTCTATGATTTATTGGTTGGATGGAGAGTTTGTTCCGTAGTGAACTCTCATTTGAACACATGCTACTGAGCAGCAACTTTAGATACATGCCTACAAAGATAGCTATTTCTGTCCTTGAGTGATTACCAGTACCAAATGGTCATCCAGTGACCTGGAAACCCTGTAAGCCCTTGAAAGACAAAATAAAGGGGAAAAAAAATAGCCTTCTGCCTTAAAACAGATTAAATCAAGTAGTAGCAACGTTACTAAAACAGCAACCAAGTGCCAGCTGTGCGTAGGTCCCCTCGTGGCCCAGCACTACCTACACTCAGAGCACACTACTCAGCACGCCATTTTCGGAAAAGGTGTGAGTTGATTTCTGGATTTAGCTTTCAGGTCGAACCCCAGGGTAACCACAGGACAGATCACACTGTGTAAATCTGCTGCGGCCACCTAACTGGTAATTTCATCTTTCCCGGAACGCATCATGTTAGAGGAGGCTGTCAGCAGAATGATCCCATTCTGCATGGGCTCAACAGGATCCGGTCAAGCTTCTTACGCAGTAGATGAAAAATAATAACCAATGCTAAGATTTTCCATAAATGCCTGCTCTGGTCTGTATCCTGTACGCGACTAAGAAGAAAAGCAAAGTTTAGCAGTAAAGAGAGAACCAAACACAAGTGAACAATGTCGAAGCTCTCTGGTGAAATGCTTTTCTGTAAGTTGCATTACATGCATGATAAACTGAATCCGCTCTGAATTCCTGCTCCAACCGGATACGAGGCAGGGGAGTAATTAAAACAGCATAAAACAGTAGACCATGTCAAGAGTAATCAGAATTTACAAGCTCAACAGATAAAGACTGGTTTTTTTACCCAGAAGCTAAGAACAAAGCTATCAGAGCACTAGAGGACACCAACAAAAATCTAAGCATTCCCACTTGTTTTACAGAAGGCAGCAGCACAATTATTCAGAACTACCAAATACGGAGCACTCTGCCCTGGCCTTGTTGGCAGATGGCCCATTCACCATGAAAAAAAACACCCCGACACACAAAGATTTCAGTGTACAGAGCCCCAGACTGCGATGGTGTGAACCCGAGAAGCACCGGGGACCGAGCAGGGGTAGGAACTCGTAAGACCTGTGGGTCCTCAGGCTGTATCGCAGAAAGCAAACTGCTCAGACGGACAAATAAGAGCCCGTGAGAATGAGAAGTCTCTGTCTCCATTTAATATATTTGTTCTAAGGCAGAGTTGCACAAACTGTCCCTCTGCTGCCTCCTTAGAGGTGCTGAAGCCAGCCCAGATAAACTAAAGCTAGTAACAGGGCAAAGGGAACGTTTGCTGCCTTTATTGCTGGCTTCTATTACACAAATTAAGTCTTATGAAAGACAGCATCATGCTGAGGATATAAGATATCAAATGAAGCCAGTCTAAGAAACAGGATTTTCCTAAAGCCAGATTTTTCAATTTTGAGGTTTTCAATAAGAACAAGTTTTGTTTTGTTGCTTTAATTAAAAATTCCATTTTACTAAGAAATCTTCTTCTTCCGGGGAAAAAAAAAAAAAACAAAATATAAACCAGAAAGAAACTGCAGTGGAAAAATACAGAGCAGATCTATCACATATATTTTTGTTCCCTGTTTGATCCCTGGCTGTACACATTCTAGGAGAACTTCTTCTATATTCCAAGGCAGATAAATTCAAACAAGTGGGAAGGCACAAGCTGTGTTAGGCATGGAGTGTGAATAACCATGGAAAATTGGTGGTGTTCCTCTCCTGATGTCTTGAGGTTGACAACATGCTTTTCTGGAGGTGACCCTTTCGCTAACACACAATCAGCCGGTCTCCATACCAAGTTAACCAGTGAAATCTAATATCTGCTAGATTGAGGACACCAGCCTAGAAGATCCAAGCATCCTTTTTAATCCTGAATCCAGATCTATAAACAAACCATCTGAGAGGAATGTAGCAGTACTTCACATCTTGCTCTCAGTAATAGGTCTTCCACCAACAGTTGGTGACCAAAAGCTTCGTTCCCCTGTGCAGTCCTCTCCCATATTCCACCCTGGGGGGCATGCACACCATGGAGTCCATCCTCCACACTCTTCTCTTATGGTTGGGTCTCGGTTCACGGAAGAGGTTGTTTTAGCCTCACCACAGCGTCCTATAGTTCTGTATCACCCCTGGACCCGTCTCTTAACCTGAGGCTCACCATGCCAGCTCCACAGAAGCTCGGGCATGGGAGTCACCCTGGCAAGAAGAGCCACGGGTGCAGAAATACCCTTCCATGCTGGGGAAGGGCCACGATCTGGCTGACTCCATTCAGCCATCACTGTATTTGTGTTGCAGTAGCACCTAGTGGCCAGGGCTGTGAAAACACACAGTGAAAGAAGCATTCCTGCCAAAAAACTAAATACAGTTAAGCTTAACCAAGGAACAACAGGTGGTCATATGTGACTGATGCAGCCAGCACAAGGTAACTCAAGTTGACTCTAAAGGCCTAATTCTCATGTGAAAGTGAGAGTAAAAATAATTTACATCCTGTGCTTGCTGGCTCAAGAGACCTCAGCATAAATGAGAATCCAGTCCTAAATCCTCAATGGGATCCGGGCTTCAAGAAGGATTTCAGCTTGAGAAGGGATCTGGGTTCTACTTTGCAGTGTGTGAACAGCTGAATGGGCAATTCATATTATTTTAAGAAATGTCATGACGGGTTTCATTTTGTTTTGTTTTTTCCTTTAATAACTTCGCCCCGATTATTAGGCTGTAACCAGGGGACCTGTAAAGCCTGCTGAGCTAAGATCAGCACAAATCATCCCACCAGAAACACACAGTGGAAAACTGAGAATGCAGGAGGAAGAGGTGTTGCTGAAGAGCATGAATCATGCAGAGGTATCTCTGGGAAAAATACCCGTTGCTGTACTCTTCCTAAAAAAAAAGAGAAGGCAGTGGTTCTTTCTTACTGGTAGTACAACTGTCTAATTCAGGCATGCAGAGTCTAAAAGCAAACTGAGATCAAAGAGAGCACCAAGACAGGAATGTATCTTACAGCTAAATTTCACTTTGCCTTTTTATTGTTTGGGTAGAGCCAAGGGAAATAAATGTCATGCAGAACTGCATGGATGCAGGTCCTGAAGTCCCTCCTCTGAGCTCCAAAGATGTCTTGTTGAAGAGGTCTGGATTGAAAAATCAGAAAGTTGTCCACGACAGCGCACAGTTCACCTGACACTATGAGCTCAGTCTATGCTCTTATGTTAGCTCAGGGCTGGGAACCACATTCAGGTCCAACACAGTCTTACTGTCCATACTGTCATGTTTTGGCTCGCTCTCCAGATGTTGTCTGGATCAACCAGCTGACTCTGGGGTGGGGAAACCAAACAATTTGCATTCAAACTCTGTCCCCATGAAAGAAAGGGACAGGAGCCACTGGGAAACCCAAGCTCAGAAACAGCTACCGAGAGGAGAATAACTGCAGCCAGTGATGAGAAAAGTCATCACTCCTTGTCCTGCCACGCATCAGCTTGTAGCAAGAGAAATTATAGGTCTTTCAAACCCAACAAACAGATTTCCATGTAGAAATTCCCTGCCACAGACAAGATAAATAAAAAGAATTGATGACAGGACTCGGAGAATGAAAAATGGCCAATGTCAAATGCAGTTCTATCGGAAGGGGATGAGCCGGGCTAAGATGCACACAGATTATCCCAGTTCTGGGCCTAAAAGGGAGTTGTGTAAAATGGGCCATCACTGAGATATCTGGAAAACATACTCCAGGAATTATTGCAAGAATCTACTCTCTTTTGCTCTGGTTACCTTCTTCCAGTATAAAAAAAAATGAGAGGTAGAAAACTCCACATTTCTTGTAGGAGCTCTTTGTTCTAAGATTTTTTTTTTTATTAGGGATGAAAGAAACGTTCAGAGGGAAAGTGAGTTCATTTCTGTCATCTGCTGCCACCATCTGCAAACCCAGCAGCAACATCTTTGAGATTTTGAATTAAATCCACCCACTTCTCTCATTTCTGCCTTCCCTCCCAGTGCGGTGGGCAGTGTGAGCCAGTAACAGGGAAGCCGGCCTGGGAATAAGGACCCAGAAAGGCCAGTAGAGACCCAAGCTCCCGTCATTGCTGTCATCAACCTGCCCCACCAAATAAATTCATTTTTCCTCCATTTCTCTTTCTCTAGGTTGGCTAAATGAACTCTTCCTCTGTGCAAGGTTGTTGTGGTACTTTAGAAAGATGGTGCTGGAGAGAGCTTGGGTCACCACCCAAGGACTCTGGGGGAACAGAGCACAGAACTACACAGGAGCAGAGCCCATTTTTGCCCGATGATCAGTGCTTTCTGACATGTGAGTCGGTCTGTTGCTGAGTGCAGACCTTGAGAAAGAAAGGAGAGATCACATAACGCTATGAATGTCCAGCCTGGGTTGAATCCTCCAGAAAAGGTTTCAAAACACATACTAGTCATACAGCATATTTTTTTCATGCCCCACTGATTCCAACCAGGACTGGGACCAGATGTGCCAATTTTCAACAAGAAAGGCTACTCATGCTATTCTTGGCACAGCTTGAAGCAGCAAGTACCACAAATCCTATTTAATATAGCGCCTAAATGCCACAGACCTATTTGTTCGAGTTCTCTCGCCTGGTTTTTCAAGCTCAGCTGGTTCCGATAACCATCTGACCTCCCAGGCCCAATTCAGTCACAACCCTGTCTCCCACCCTTGACAATTGCACCCATCGCTAATGTTTTCCTTCTGGAAATGGGTTTCTTCCTATGTCTAAAGATTGCCTTGCAAATAAAGTTTACACGGACAAAGTGCAGACACTTCACAATTTTTGAGTTAAATTGCGTTGCTTTTTTAGTAGGGAGATACAGATCGTTATGCATTTTTTAGGGTTTGGAAGCATGCTGGCATTCCAGATTAGCAAGATGGGCACGGGTGCTACTGACAGATGTTTAGTAAACTGTTCACATAGCTGCAGATAAGGGATTTACTACCCAGAATATCCATGAAAATAAGAGGAGATACAAGCATATCAAACTTGCGTAGGGAATGCATCCTCTCTTGGACTTTAGTCTTAGAGGAAACAATTTTACAACATTCTTGGTGAATGTAACACACATACACAGTTGGGGAGTTGTATCTTTGAAAGGACCTTACATGGGCTCTCATGTTGTGCAAAGATTCATGTTATAGGAGACTGATCTGCTGGAACTCAGATACTGAGCAAAGCAAATCCCTGTCTCATACTCAGCTCTGAATGATTACAACATGTTACCCTGCAGTCCCATTACTTTCAGTTCAAATGGGATAAGGTCACTGAAAAAACTGTCATTTGTGGGGAAGACAAACAAACACTTTCAGTTTGAAGAAGGCTAAAGTATTAAACATCTTTTTTCCCCTCTGTCTTCACCAGTAAATCTTCCTCCTAGACCTCCGCACAAACCAGAATTGCTTGGGAAAGAAAGGGACAGCCAACAGTGGAGGAGCCACAAATTAGAGACAACACAGGGTAGGGGCAAATACTCAGCTCCATGGAGATGGATGGTTTCACCTCAGGGTACTGGAGGAGCTGGATGACATGACTGTGACAACACCGTTTATTACCTGCAAAAGATCACAGTGAGTGGGGGAAGTCCTTAATGACTTTGTAACATTGATGTTACACCCATCTATAAGAAAGGTGATAAAAGGATCTTGGGCAGCTGGGTTCTCTCCATCTCTGGAAGGACCATGGAACACATCTGCTGGAGTCCATTTCCACACATGGTAAGAACTAGAAGATAAACAGGGAATAGTCAACACAGATCTACCTAGGGCAGATCATGCTTGACCAATCTGATTGCCCTATGTGATGAAATGGCTGGCCAGATAGACGAGGTGAGAGTAGGGCTGTAATATTCATTGCTTTTAGTAAGGCTTATCACAGAATCACAGAATCACAGAATGGTCAGGGTTGGAAGGGACCTCTGGAGACCATCTAGTCCAACCCCCTGCCAGAGCAGGGTCACCCAGAGCAGGTTGCACAGGAAAGCGTCCAGGTGGGTTTGGAATGTCTCCAGAGACGGAGAGTCCACCACCTCTCTGGGCAGCCTGTGCAAGGGCTCTGCCACCCTCACAGCAAAGAAGTTCCTCCTCATGTTTAGGTGGAACTTCCTATGTTCATGTTTGTGCCCGTTACCTGTTGTCCTGTCACTGGGCACCACTGAAAAGAGCCTTTTGACACTATTTCCCACAGTAGTCTCTTTTGTAAGCTGAGGAAGCATGGAGTGGACAAATAGATCATTGTGTGGGTTGAAAATGGGCTGGACAGCTGGACTCAGAGCGTGGCAATCAATGATTCAGCAGCTGATTGCCAGCTGGGAATAAAGACAGGATAAGGAAGCCGGGCTTGTGCAGCCTGGTGAGGAGGAGGCTGACGGGCAGTCTAACAGCCACCTACAACTGCATGAAGCACGGTGACAAAGGTAACGGAGCCAAACACTTGTAGGTGAGGAGAGAAAGCTAATAAAGGGTGCAACACAAATTGCAATACAGGAAGCTAAGCTTGAACATTACAAAAACTTTTTGCTTAACAAGGTACTGCAGCTCTGGAAAAGGTTATCTAGAGATGATGTTGCATCTGCATCCATGGTTCTTTTCAAGCCATTGGTGATCTGATCTAGTTTTGATGATAGTCCTAATTCAACTGAGAGGTCTCCTCCAACTAATTTTTCTGTAATTGTGTGATTCAGACAGGTACCTCCACAGAGGAAGGAACTGAGTTAGGAAGCAAGAAGGCAGGACAGATCCTGGCTCTAACTGCTAATCTATCGCTCAGTCCCCCATACAGAAACAGGAGAGGACACAGCTACTCCCAGTGCAAGGGGTAGATGGGACATTATCTGAGGGGGAGATGGTCACCTGGCTGGTTAATGTTAATGAAGACAGTGAGCTATTAAGTCCCTTCAGCCTTACAACCCCCAACGCTCACCCCCCGCAAAACCTGGACTTGATAGTTTGCTGGAAAGAAACTTATTAACATGTGAGAGGAGCTCCACTACTTCTGACACGAGATGAATAATTTACAAAACCGAGAACCAAGGCCAGACCAGCTTTCGTAGTAAATAAAAACAGTTCTTTGTTGTCAAAAGGAGGACTGGATCTTTGGCAGGGTCTGGTGACAAAGCAAAGCTCCATATGTGGGAAGACAGCCATGAGAGGCTGAAAGCATCTGTTCGGATACGCCTGAGAAATAATCTGCTGTTCTCCTGGCCAAAGAGACCAGTGACCGTTCAGGACAGAGCACCCCACTGTCCAAAGAGGCACCTTGATTTGTTCCGGATCGCAGGGCAGTGAGATGCAAAGCCTTGTACACACGTGATTTCGATCACGCTTCTGGCACATGTATTTTGTCCTCTGCCGGCAGAACAGTCACCCAGCAAGCCTGTCTCTGGTTAAGGCCTCCCTTCCCACTCCCCCACCCCCTGTTGTTACTAAGCAGGGCTTTTCTGTTTCGTCTCACTTCGCTTTTATTATGGCAAAGCCCTATAAAACTATCAAGTAGAGCTGGCTGAAAAGCAGTGTTTCCAGTGCCTTGAAAATGTAGGGTTTTAAAAATATATATATATAGACACATATATATATATATAAAATTTGGTTTTGATCCAAATTGAACAGAATCTTTTTTCAGTTTTTTGAAAAGAGAGCAATTTCCAGGAAGCCAGAAGCTCCCCAGACCCTGCTGCAGCCTCCCAGGGAAACGCACGTCAAAGCCTGTCAGTGTTAGTGGGCAGCTGCGGAGCTCCCAGCACCCCTGGCCTCGGGGCAAATCCACCAGGTGCATCCGCTTGGGAGCCAGAGACTTGTACTCACCGTGTTTCTCCTGTCCTGGAAGAGGTCTGCCAGGAGTACAGGTGGGTCTCCTCAAGCTCTCTTCCTCAGGCACGGGGAAAGTCAACTGTGCTCAACACAGTTCCAGCGAAATAAGCCAGGCTCAAGGAACGATGTTTCATGGGAACGTTTCTGACCAGCTCAGTTCCCTGGGATAAACCATCAAAGAAGAAACTTGTTGGCTGAAGGAGCATTTTCATTGCGAGGATATCTGATCCATCTGCAACGTGACTTGCCTCGCATGAGTGTCCTGTCTCAGTGATCCTTTCTCGTTTAAACTGGCTGCCAACAAATACTACTCCATATGGAAACGTCAAGGCAACGACCACCCCACCAGTGCTAATGGTTACCGGGGTGATGTCAGTGGATGACAATTTTGAACTATCGTCTAAACTGCTGTCTTTAAAAGCAGAAGATCCTGGTACCGTTTTATGACCTCCTTGGGCGTATCTTCCCTTCATGCACTTAGGGCCGGTGATGAGAACGTCCATAAATTGTTTGGACGACTTTTAAACAGATTCTTCTGAATCAGCCCATATGGATGTGACGAGGGGGTGAACCATACAGCATGCTACAGCTTGGCACCGCGCCTGCAGCTCATTCCCATAAAATGGGCAGCTTTTAGACCCATTTAATCACACTTAAGCAAGCTTTTTATCCCATTTGTTCTGCGTCATAACTCTCCCTCCAAACACTATAAACCACTGGGGCAACACCACGAACTACAGGCCAGCCACACATTTTAGACTCATCTGCCTGGCTCTCAAAATTTGTTTAAATCAATATTTCATGATGAATATCTGTTTTCTGTGGATTTTTTTTTTTTAAATGCCGCTATTCCTCCACACAGAGCCCACAGCCCTTGAGGAGGCATATCCATGCCCTAAGTTCTTTTTCTCATGGTGAAATCACTACCCTTTTCAGCTGCTACATCCTTCTCCAGGGCTCTGGCTGCAGGTGTACTTCCAATTTCTCCAGCCCTCTGGAAATGCTACCTGTGAGAACATCTTAGGATTCCCCCTGCTCAGGAGATCCCAAACGTGGCACAGATGGCTTTGTGTCACCTGCTCCTCTGCACAGAAGTGATGGGTAAGATAAAGATTGGTTTGATTTTTATCTTTCTTCCCATGTTCAGACCCCTGTGCTAGCCCAAGTGTTTCAGCACTCACATGGAGAGACTCCTGCTACTTACTTAGATGCAGTGGATGAAACACAAAAACCACACAGTGATGGGTGCAGAGAGGGAAATATACTTCACATTGATAAGCAAGTTAAGCAAGCAACTCCACGAGAACGTCTGCCATGAGGGCTTCAGAAGGGACAATGATACAGCGAGGTAGGTATTTATAGGCCACCTTTTCCCTTCATTTACATGGAAGAAAACCCAACAATGCCAAAACTTCCCTTCTATATTTATCGCATTCAGTTTCGCCTCATGACAAATCCTGAGAGCCAACCAAGATTAACTGGATGCCCCGTCTTGCACCTGAGAGTGCCAGTTCCCTCTGTTCAATAGATGTTGCCCATCACAGGACCTCAAGAGTTAAAATACCCTGATAAGCTTTAACCTCCTGAGAGAGAGGGAGAAAGACATCTGCTTTTTATTTTCACAGCCCCACATCTCTGCGCTCCGGTTTTGAAAAGTCTGCATTCCATATAAACAGAGAGAAGTCCTCATAATTTACGCAATGATACACCATCGCATTAAAAGGGTTATATTTTACTCTAATGAGAGAAATAAGGTATCATTTCCTTCACACGAGGAAGGAAGAGTCATTGTAATAAATGCCAAATGGGCACCCCTTAATTTCTTTAAGGGCAAGGATATTATGACAGCAAAAACTTCAAGTTCTAGCTACCTATTAAACAAATCTTTACCAAAACAGATGTTGACACTGCAAGGACATCTTGCGAACTAAAGGATGCAAATTTATTTGAATAAGGTTAACGAGGAGAAAAGCATGTCTGAAAATCTGTTGTGTTTCTGAAGAACTCTTTGCAAAAGGAATCCAAATGGAGCAGATGGAAAGAGCTCATCCTGACAGACAATCCCCCATTAATGGCAGCGGGAGCTGGGGTTTTCTACTCTTTTTTGAATCTTCCAGCAAAACCAAGTGACAGCTCTGATATGGAGACTTATCCACACAACTCCTTGTCTCACCAACTAGTATTAAGTGTGTGCTTCTTGGATGGACACGTGAGAGCAGCAACATCTGCACTGCAAGAAAATCTAGTCGTGGCCATATAAAATCCACAGGCAGAGGCTGCTCTGTCTTTTGGGGGGTTCATGTTATTATGAGAGAGGAGGAACATGCATCCAACTTTGTCCTTATTCCTCCATCAACAGCAGGGAAACACAATCAAGTCTCCGGTTCTGCCCATCTCTTGGGTTTACGGCCTGTTTGGGGCATCTCTTTCTCCCCACACCGTGCGGGAGAGGAAGGATGTGCCCAGTGAAGTGGCTGCATTACTCTGTTTGCTTGCGCTGCCTTTTCTGTAGTTCTCATCTTTCCCATACGCCCAAAGCAAACCTTTTTCTGGGCAGTAAAAGGGCCAAAATCTCCAAGAAGAAAGGCAGGAGGAGTTCTCATCTGCAGACAGTTACGAAATTGCGAAAGGTCCGTGTAAATACAAATGGCAGGAGAGCCTACAGGTGAAGGAGAGAGATCAAATGGCAGCAGTAATGTAGGAGAGAATGTTCTGTTCTTTGGCCAGTTTCCCACTGGGAAAATATAACTTTTAGACAGGAAAAATAAATGGAGATCTTCATTTCTGCTGCAGTGCTCAACTGCTTTTAGCTACTGAGGGGCATGCGGAGAACCAAAGAAAAAAGGTGTGTTTGAAGAGAGGGAAAAAACCAAATGAAGTGGAAATCACCTCAAAACATACTCTGATCATGCTGCAGATTCTGTCTAACCATAGATAACATGACAGCCTTTCTGTGCAAGACAGTTTCTCTTCATATATTTGAGTATTTAAATAATTTACCTCGAGAAGGACTCTAATTCATTAATTTCTGTATGATTTATAGCAACCCACGAAAGCAAACAAGTCAAAGTACCAAAGGCCAGCACATAAAAAAAAAATCATTTTATAAACACTTTGAAATACTAAAATAAGGAAATAAAGGCAAGATAAAATTCCAGTTCCACACTGTGACACTGTCTTAGAGATCACTACAAAGGTCCATTCAGCCAAAGATCGCCCGTGCATTGGAGGAAGTCCTCTTTATGCACTGTTAATTATCTCAACAATCTATAAAATTAATGACTAAACGAACCACATTTATAGAGATTATATTTCAGATATTATTTACATTTAACAGAATACCCTTTGTTAGTAATTGCTAGATTTATGAACTGTTTGGAACAAAATGGACACACCCCAGGGAACTCGCTTCAGTCCCACAAACACACCACAGACAGGGACACACATCATTCATTCACTCTGATGCTGCAGAACCGCGCCGAGGGAGAGGCTTTTCACCGCCCTTTTCAGTTTTCCTAAATTCCTGCATTTTTTTGCTCCTGCAAAGGAGGCGAGGGAGGACACGGCAGCCGAGATTCCTCCCAACGGCTGGGAGCCCGGAGCCGCTCGGAGGACACGGTGCTTCTCGCTGTGATGCATCTTCAGGCTCTCCCCGCCTGACACCACTCACTGCTTCTACTTGAACACACAGGGCACATCCGAAAACAAAGACCTGGGCAGCTCAGATGTGCTGAAGGACGCTTCTCTGCCTGCCAAACACCAGAGGCCAAGGCGAGCCACATCTCCAGTTCACCTAAGAGATCTGCCACCTGCAGGCAACCTTATCAGTTTAAGATATTCATTTTTTAAGGGAAAAAAAAAAAAGTCTATCTGCCGTACTTTGACTAGAAATTTCCATTTCCGTGACTGCTTATGCTGCCATGGCTAACTTCGCAAGCTTGACAAGCTAGAAGGGAAATCTTTCTGGATCAAAATAATGGGAAGAAAACGTAGTATCATCCATTTGTTAAGATACTTGTGACCACATCCAACCCCCTTTGGTCAAAAGTGCTGGGAGACAAGATTGTTGTCTCATTTCACTTGGGGGAAACTGAGGCATGGAGTGGGACAATGCGCCCTGCCCAAGGTCAAGGGGACATCTGTCCCCAGGGAGGAGGCTGAATTCAAGTCTTACAGTTTCCCATGTGTTAAGATGATGAGGGGACTGGAACGCCTCTCTTATGAGGAAAGGCTGAGGGATTTGGGTCTTTTCAGTCTGGAAAAAAGACAACTGAGGGGGGATCTTATCAACGCTTATAAATACTGACAGGGTGGGTTTCAGGAGGACAGGGCCAGGCTCTTTTCAGTGGTGCCCGGCAACAGGACAAGAGGTAACAAACAGGCACAAACTTGAGCACAGAAAATTCCATCTAAACGTGAGGAGGAACTTCTTTCCTTCGAGGGTGGCAGAGCCCTGGCACAGGCTGCCCAGAGAGGTGGTGGAGTCTCCGTCTCTGGAGACATTCCAAACCCGCCTGGACGCGTTCCTGTGCAACCTGCTCTGGGTGACCCTGCTCTGGCAGGGGGTTGGACTAGATGATCTCCAGGGGTCCCTTCCAACCCCGACCATTCTGTGATTCTGTGAAGGTCTGGGCTCAACTGCCCTCTCTGTGTCTTTAGAACAGAAGATTGGAGGAGACTGAGAGGAAAAGCCTGTTTTCACTGTCACCCCAGTATGAATGCAGCATCCCCCTCCCATCCAACCCCAGCCAATGCTGTCAGGTGAGACGCGCAGCCGCTCTTACCCCTGTGCTTCCCCACGTCAGGTCCCCGGGGAGGTTACGCACAGATTAAGGGAGGATCAAAGGAGACGGACACAGGGAAGACAGGTACAAGTAATGTCACAGGCCAACCCAGCCCTTTGTTGTGGGCTTTTCCGAGGGGACATGCCAAACTCAGTCCTCAGCTGAAGACTCCACTGGGCTTCTCCCTCGGTGCACCTCTGCAAACCCAGTCCCAGCAGCCCTCCGGCAGGCAGTGGGGATGAAAGTCACGGTTGCCTTGCTTCAATCTGCAGGCTAAGCCCCAAAACACCCTCTCACTTTCCTCTGCAGTAGTGCCGAGTGGGTACTGTGCAACATGTCCTTCAAGGGCCTCCTTTCGCCTTTCTTCCCCCTCATGGTATGTTCATGAAGATCAGTCTGAATGCAACACATGCAGTTTTGCCCCTGGCCTCAGAGAGCTTTGTCGCGCAGCTGTGACCAGTCAAAGTATCCATGTTGTGTTTGGGCTTGGCCTTGTTTGGGGAAGTTACTTCCAAACTACGTAGGATCATAGAATCGTCTAGGTTGGAAGGGATCTTTAAGATGATCGAGTCCAACCATTAACCCAACGCTGCTAAAACCACCGCTAAACCATACATACTTACCTCCTCAGCTTTTAAATTTGGGTCCGAAATGTAGCTATGTAACCTTGAAATTAACATTCATCAGGCTTCCAGAGCAGAAAAATTAGCACTTGTATATTAGCCAAAAGTTAACCCCAAATGGGCACAGCTGAACTGAAATTACATACAAAATTGGGATATCATGTATGTATGGTACATTCAGCACTGGAGACTGCATCAGCCCTGCTCCAATAAACCCCGTGATGGCAAAACAAAGAGCAGAGAGAAAAATGAGTAATGCTTTAAGGGCCTGACCCCTGTGGCTGTATTTTGGGTCTACCACAGAAACCTGACACAGAAGCTATATGTTAAAGAGTATTGTGCATCTTTTACCCCAACACAAACTGTGTTATGTTATATGGATCTGGGTGCAATTTAACTACATGCTGTATGTGGTAGAAAACCTGGGTAATCTATGTGCACAGTGCTGTGCAGGCAGACTGATTACCTTTAATATCTGCAATGGAAGATAAAGTTGGCAAGGGCTAGGGAGGGGACCCAAGAGCTGCTTTCCAGGTGCTCAGGAACCCTCTGCTTCACCAAGCCAACCTGGGGTGGACTTGGGTTTCTTTGGGTAGATCCAGTCCTGAATGTGGGTGTTGTGAGAAGAGCTTTACTGCTTTCAACCACCAGCTCACGTCACCCTTAAGAAACTCCACCTTCCTTTCCATGTTAAGTATTTCTAGAGCACTATCTACACTACATTACACCTCCACCTATATAAAAGCATTTATATATGAAGGCTTTAATTAGCTCCCTGGCTGATGGTCCCCAAAAGATGGTCAAACGCATGCCTTGAAAGCCAAGTCAGTTGAGGTGTTAGGTCCTTGAATCTGTCTCCCCTGAAATTAGTAGCAGGTCACATCAACATCTTTGTAAGGCTAACAGGGCAGACAGATCCTTGGCTGTGGGGCAAAGGAGACATCCAGCCAGGTGTACTGCTGTCCAGGACCCACATTACCAGTAGGACCAATCACCCCCTCCTTTTTATAGAAACTTCTTGAAATAAATTTCCCCTTTTCACATCCACTCGACAGTAACTTTATTTAAAGAACAATAATTTAGGGAGAGAACGCATAATCTAATTTCCTAGCAAAAAAGGAGTAAAGAAAGATCTCTCTGTGGGCAAAGTAAAAAAACACTTTACATTTAGATCCCTTTTTTAAACCAAGAAAACTTCTTCCTGAAATATTCCAAGATATTAAGAACTTCTTTTGCTATCTCTTCCTCCATCTGTGATACAGAAGTAAATCTTCCTCTTCCTTAAATCTCTTTCTCCCTCTTGACTCATCTCATACATTCCTTCACTTGGAGATCCAGATTCTCATCCGTTCCAGGCCTCTTCCCATGCCAGACTCTTTGGGAGGAATTTTCTTCTCTTAGTAAAGAGCTAAATTTCTCTCTTCTCTTCTCCTTGCTTACTTTCCCAGATCAAGCTCACACCTTCCTGTTGGACCTATTCATTTTCCTCCTGTTGCCACACTCGTGTAGGTTCCCATTTCCCTTCTGTTGCATTCAGGTTTCCACCTGCCAGATTCCCATTTCTAACAAGTTCATTTAGATTCTTTTTATCCTTTACCCTTGTTGTCCCTCCTCCTCTCTTTTGGCTGGTATTTTTCAGATTGGATAAACTACCCATTTCTTTCATTTCAAACACAGGCAGGTGTTTCACATGTTTTATATAAACCCGTGTGCATGTGGCCGAGTTTGTATGAATATAGATTTAGATACAAGCCAAAACTTGTATTTCCAAGTGTGAGCAAAAGCATGGCAATAAATTTCCCCTTTTCACATCCACTCGACAGTAACTTTATTTAAAGAACAATAATTTAGGGAGAGAATGCATAAACTAACTCAAATTTTTCCTCATATAATGGGCAAGGGGGGAAAGGGAGAAAAGAAAATTCCTCCCTTCTCCATCTGGGGACAAAGCGCCATGGAGAAATGTGACCCACACACCATGCTTTGACTGAGAACCACTGTGATGAATGACAGCTTTCCTAATGCCCTCGGTGGCCCAAGATCCCTCTCTGAATGCCAGGACCTGATCCTGCAATGTCCAGAGGCATCTGCTGGTTCTCCTCGCTATGGACAGGGTCCATCGAGGCAGGGAACCTGCTCTCCGGCCACCCTGCAAACTCCACTCCAGAAAAGTGTCAGCTGCATCCTGGGCACCAAGATTCATTTATAGGCACAGATTATAAATAACTTGCTTCAAAGCAGCAGGTAAAATCAGTCGTCATTACCATTTTTAATAGCACACAAGGCTTTAAAACAGCAGTCGAAGGAAAGCGTAATTAAAGGCATAAGTGTATATGGGAGTTGGGATAGAGTACAACTCTGGGATTTGCCAAAGACAGATATTCATTTCGTATGGCTTCTTTGCCAGAGATTTCCTAGAGGACATACAGCAAATCCAATTGATCTGCACTTCAGTAAAGTATCTCATTCAGGGCCCCATGCAAAATGGCTCTTTACAGGAAAAAATAGGAATTTGTGCAAGATCTGAAAAGCACGTAAAGTGTTGATTTGTATGAAAGGAAGCACATTATGTGAAAAGGAAATTCTTTGACTAAAGGGAATTACTCATGAAGCTCTTCAGTGTTGGGTCTTAGGAATCTTGCCGGGTATTCTCATTAATGACCACGACATGTAATGTAAGAAATATGCTAATAGAACTTGCTGATGACTCCTATTTCAGAGATACTCTAAACAGAGAGCAGAACAAGAAGGTTAACATGAGCTGGATGATCTTGAGATAAGAAGTCACAGAAAATGCACAGAAATTTGTGGTCCAAGGTGTGAGGCAACATACCACTGAAGGGGAAAGACCTGGGAGAACTGAATAACACTTCCGATAGACGGAGGGAAGTGATAACACTGTTGTACTGGGGTGTTGCTTCCAGTTTTATGCAAGGAAGGTAATTTCACAGGGCAATATATGAAAGGAAGGAGTCTGGGATTAGCAGAAGAGGAAAGCACTTTCAGGAGCAGAAACCAGAAGAGGATGGCCTGCTTACAGGGAGAGCGAAGACACCCCTTGACTGCAATCTTCACAGTTCTCCAGTGACAGGAAAGGAGAAGAGAGAATAAGCTAAAAACCAGCACCGGAGCATGGGGATATGAATGGGCCGAGAGGAAATCTGGGCTGTAAATTAGAAGGTTCAGTGACAGCCCCACACAATGAACACACAGGCAAAGAGCCCTTAACTGATGTCAGGATGGAGCTTGCACAGTTAGTGAACATTTATGGGATTTCATTCTTTAAGATAGCTTGGCTTGGCCTGATAGCTACTTTGCAACAGTTCGGTATTCAATCTAATTCAAATACCAAAATTTCTGAAAATGAAGAGTTTTGCCCTTGCTTTGTTAATTGTGTCTTCTCCAAAACAGACCTCCATAAGAGAGGAAAGACCCCCCTCCCCGGGTGAGACCAATTGAATATTGTACTTCTTGAGTCCAACGACCGTAATGCCCAATACATTAAAACGAGCGGGCAAGTTACCGAGGCAGAGGAAACGGCAGTCAGCCACACTTGCTCTTCCTGGGTAATGAAAGACGACTGATGAATTTTTGGACCCCAAATCAAATTTGGTTTAAATGAAACAATGAGCTTAAAGTACATAGGTCAGAAAACTGTGAAGAGCCTCAAGCTCTGCCTGGGAATGATAAGGCAAAAGCTCTAACAGGCTGTTAACCTTGAAGATACTTGTTGTGAGCATTAGCCCATCAGTGAAGGACCAGAATCTCCTCCCACTGATACCAGCTTTCACTGATGGCATTTGCACGGTCACCTGAACCCAGGCGTCCACTCTGTCTGTTAGAAACGCCCCATGTTTCAAAGGTGAGAAGCAGCTCTGGGGTAGGACGTGCAGCACGTGGAAAGGATGAGCAGGCTGGGAAGCCGGAGATGTTACAGACCTGGTTTCTAAAAGGCCCTGCAAATGGTTCATGAGAGGTCCCAACACCAGGGAACACGCTGAGGCTCTGTGTCTGCAGGCAGGCAGGTCCATGAAGCTGTCCAAACAGCCAGGTGAGTGTCAGCAAGGGAAGGTGACAGCAAACATAAAGTCGTCCCCAAAAGCCATGGAGTACATTAACACTAGTAAGATGTTAAAATCAAAAGTGAGCAGTGTGGTGAAAGGAGGTGGTAAGAAGCCAAAGTTGGGTGAGGTTTCTACGTACAGAACAAGTCCAAATCCCCATCATTCCATGATTTGACATCTTAGAGGGAAACAGACGTTTTTTTTCTGCTTTTAAAGAGAAAACACTCCCTGCAGTGAATGCAGCCTAAATATCCCAGCATCCTGTTATTGTATCCAGGCCAGGAAGTGAAACCGCGGCCCTGGGTCCGTAATTGGGGCCACATGGACGTCCCCGCCATCCCACTGAAATGTTCGGCCTTCACCAGCCCAGCCACGTGGCTCCAGGTGAGAGCTGAGCCCCGGTATCCGAGCTGCTGCCCAAATCCTTCACCGCCAGCCTGGGAGAGTAACGCTGACCCTTTATCTCACCTCCCCATCTGCAAAACTGGGGTACCGGTTCAGCTCTCATCTGCTTAGAGGCTCATCAGGGCAGGGAATGTGTTTTCTAGAGGAACGTGCAAAAGGACCTCAATTTTGACTAAGGCAACTGAGTGCTACAGTAATTATACATATAATAGAAAAGGAGTCATATTATATAAATTATTATAATCAGGAATCAGTGGCTATTCTCCTGAAAAGTCCCAGCATTTACAGTTTTCATGTTTTTGTTTTTGGAACAGACTAATCACTTTCACATCATAAACAAATAATGGTTTTAATAGATTCCACATTTGTGGAACTTTTACAGCTAACAGGCAGCAACGCTCTTGTCCTCCACAGGCTTTCTTTTTTCTTTTTTTTCCTTCTATTTTTCTTGCTGAAATAGCAAAATACATTCTGTAGTAAATTAAGTGCGATTCACGTGGCATTTTGTATGAACGCACTGTGGATGTGGCCTATGAAACAAGCTTTGTTAGAATTCTGTAGCTCTTATGTTCCGTTTTTGTGCTTATAATTCTAAATATGTTTTTGCTGCAATTTCACGTAAGGAACAACAGGGGAGCCTTTCTCTGTCTAACATAACACCTATGAATTCCCATCAATGCAAGTACCAGATGGGGAGGAGTCGGATGCTGCCCTGCCATCCACGTGGGCTGCATCCTTCCACCCTGCTCCAGGGCAGAGTAAGTGAGAGCAGAAGCCAACCCTCTTAAAGGCATGTGTAATCTTTCACAGGCGAGTTCAACTCCCGATGAACCTTTAGGACTCATAAATTAATGTCTGCTTTCCCGGGCTACCCTGCCTTTCCCTGGTGCGCTCATACCCATCCTGGTCTCAGGCAGCGGCTGAGAGGGCAGGAGACAGCGATAATCCTCCGGTGGGACGAAGCTTGGGGAATTCCCGTGGCTGAGGTGGCATCGCTCTGTGCAAGCTCAGCGCTGCCGCTGAACTCCCCCGTTACTTTTTCTGCTGTATTCGATATCTCTGCATCTGTTAGAAAAACCCAGCTCTCTGCATAAAGGCTCAGCTTAGAGAGACTCAGTCCATAGAAAGCCTCTGTTGGATGATTTTGCTTATCAAACCCAGAAGTCGCAGCTACAGAACCTCTGCTGCTGGGAAAAACCCCAGCCCTTTGAGTCGTATGTGCCTAACATAAAACATACTGGACTGAGAGGCCCAGAGAAAGGTGGTGGAGACAAGATTAATGGTTTTAACTGGGAGTGAAATCCAGTAATTAAGTAGTGACCCATGACACTTGAGAAGCAGTAACAGTTTGTTGACCACAAGAATGATTGCTCAGAGCGCCTTCTTAATGTTGTAAATGTGAAAATGATTTACAGCACGACCAACAGGGAAAAAAAAGCAAGCTAGCAAGCAGACACGATTGACATTAGTAATTGTTCCTGACTGCATACATATGTGGAGGTAAGAAAGTAGAAATACTTTCGGTGTGTAGCATGGTAGCAATATATCAAAATTACTAACAGCAAAGGACTCAAACTCCTTGAGCTCCTTGAGATGATTAAAAAGGGTGCAAACACCATTCATAACACCGAAACAAACAAGAAGCCTGAAAGGGATGAAGGCTCTGCTTTGGTTTTCAGCCGGGCTTGTTTGCCTCGGGTCCGGAGCCGTGAGCATATCAGAGCCTGTGGACAGAGTTAAAAACAAATGATTAATACCCAGTACGAGTCTCAGTGCACAAGCTGCTCTGCTTCTGAAGAAGCAGGAAGACTCTCAGGGGATTTCTGCAGCATCTGAAAGCACGAGTCGGTTCAGATTTAGCACCAGTGAGATCTAACTGGAAGTCGATAGAGAACTAGCAAAGTTTTCAAGAAGCACACGATGCTTGTCCTCTAGTGAACTGTGCTGACTGGCATGCTGCGGATGGTGAAGTCCAGCCTTGCAGTGGCACCTTTTGTGGTCCTGAGAGAAGCCATGAACATCAGGATATCCTGGCTTCCTCTTTGCTTGTAAAATAGGAAGACAATCAAGCCTTCTTCCCCTTGGTCTCAGCCAGCCCCGCTGGTACTTCAGCAGGGCAGGGATGGTCTTCTGCGGCATGGCCCAGGGTCTGACAGTCTCGCAGAGAAGGATGAAGGCTTCTCTTTCATCCCATTGCTTTATGCTGCCACCAGGGGAAAGAAAGAGGGTTTGCGCTGCCCAGGTGTAAAGTGGCAGAGATCTGCTCTGTGCTGTTTTGGAAATGTTCCCTTTTTTGTCAGAGAAACGGCTCTGCAGCTTGCAAGGTAGTTTGGAAAAATGGTGACGTTTTCTCCTTTGCAAACACCTGGAGGACTGGAAAATGGTCTCCTTTCCAGCCACTTTTTTGCTACCAGAACCACACCTTTGCTTTCCTTTTGTGAATGATCACAACCTGCTGGAGGTTTTCTGAATAGAGCAGGGCTATTCAGTGCACCCCGGGGAGACACCAAGCACCGCACCCACACCCAGCCACCAGCCTGGGGATGCCTCACCCAGATCCTGTGCAAAAAGAGACCCCATCGCATTTGGGCTGAAACCCAGGTACAAAGAACCCCAAAACCGGCATTTTTCAGACTTGAGATTTTACGCAGCCTTTAGCCAGGTCATTAAGACCAACATCAGCTGATGAGAAATGCACAAAGACAAAAAAGAAACAGGGTCTCTGATCCTGCCAGCTGCCATGGCTGGCATTTCTCGTGCCTTGCAGTGCTGAGACCCATGCCTCCTTCCGCTGCCGGTCAATCCCAACAGCGTTGGATTGACACAAAGCTGCTCTTCTCCTCTCTTCAAAAGAGGAGATGTAGAGGGGACAGGAGCAGGGGTCATAATGAGGTTGATTAGAAGAAAGCGCAGGGCCTTGTTTCAAATGTAATTATTTTCATGCTTGGCTTTTTCAGCATCACTTAAGCCCTCTGTTCCACCATCTCCTGTTAAAAGCTGGTAAGTTTTGTTGTGTTTTTTAATATGGTCATAACCCCATTTTATATAGAAGGGAAAATGCTGGCTCCCCATGGCTTTCATGTATTTTCATATTGGTGTAATTCAAACAATATGATGACTCAACTTGACGTCGTTTCCTGGCTGCAGTGGGGCTTGTGGTAATCGAGAGCTTAGACTTTATTGGGACTCCTGATGGAGCAGCGGCAAACACCACAGAGAGCCCTAATGAAGGCCAACAGTGGACAGACTGGCCAACCCAGCTCAGCAAGGACACCTCTTACCCCACGTAGGTGCCGTCCGGTCAGGTGAGCCACCCAAAAAGCTGCCATCTCCACCCGATGAGATGCAGTCGTGCAAAGGGCCTTGACAAGAACATGCAGAGAGACAAGTCAACTCCACTCCCACTGCAATGTTCAGGAAGAAACTAGAGGTCCGAAGCATCTACGCTACTTTCCCAGCACCCTGGAAGTTGGCTTTGTGCCACCCCAAAGCCATTGTGAATTCTCCTCTTAATAATAATTCTCAGAGCATGAGCAGAGTCAGTGTTTTGTTCCAGTGAGGACAAGAAGCATTTGCAGTCTGGTTTTAATTACAACTGGAGGAGGAAGGACAACCAAACTTGAAGAATTAAGGTTGAGAAGAAAGAGGTGAATAAAAAATGGGTGTCTTGGAAGCGCAGGCTGTCGGTGTGCCATTGCATTTGTGCAGAAGCATCTCAACACAACTGCACTTCTTTGTGTTGGGTGTATGCACGTCCCTGTACACGCACACATCTAAGAGGCAGGGTTGGTAGCACAACCTATTATTAAGCTTGCCAAACATTTCCAATTATAAAGCCCTGTTTTCAATTGCTAATAACTTTGTTAAACTTAAACCACTTGGGCTGCAATTTTCCATGCCAAGTGTCTGCCTTGGGCTGAATTTTTTGTTATGCCTCCTTTTTTCTAGCCATCAGCCAAAGAAAGGTTCAGCTGTTTCAGAGAAGATGGCTAGGGAAAATAAAAAAAAAAAAATCCTAGCAACTTCGTCTTGCAAAGGTCTAGAGTTCCTCTGCTTTAGAGAAAGGACTGCAAATCTGCAAGTAGTGACGAATCTTGTCAAAATTGCTCTGAAAACCCTTTTCATACCCAAGCAATACCTCTTACATCCCTGCGATTCCATCTTTCCTGGGCACACTTTAGCCTTTCGCCCTCCTGGCCATGGCAGGACTGTTTGGGACCTCTCCGTCACAGCCCACTGCACCCAGATGAAAGGGCAGAGAACCTGGTTTTCTTTCAGCCCAACTCTACTACCAGCCATCATCCTTCCCTTCCCAAAGGCAGCCATCCTCACCCTAATCCAGCACTCCTCTCTCCATATCCTGCACACTGCATTTTCAGTCCCAACAAGGAACGCAAAGCAAAGTACAGTGTAAAAATACAGTCCTTCCTTATAAAACCCATGTGATAGCAAAGATGTGTCTTTGTCCCTCCTCCCCCCATGCAGCGGTACCTTCAGGATCCCTGGAGTTTGCTCACTTATTAATAGCACTAACATTCACATCTGTTTCAGATTGGTTTATGTGGATGGGATTTAATAACAAATATGTTCTCCATTAATGCTAGCCCTTGCCGTGCCTACATTCACTAACAGGCTTACGTATTTTCTGATCGGATCAGATGTTCTCTGTGGTTTTTTTGTCAGATTTTCTGTTTTGTGACTTTCTTCAAGCAAGTCAGGTCTGAAATCTAAAACACGCAGAGAGTAGCATGGAGCCACCAGCACCAGCAGGTTGAGAGAAAACAAAGCCAGAACAGGCATCCTGCAGCCCCACTTCTCCCGGATTTACGGACTCCTGGCCTGATACACGGATATGCCAAAACACCCTTTGCCACCCCGTGGGAGGTCCGCCTTCCCCCTTGCGTCGCACTCCTGGGAGATGTTGGACACGTGGCAAATGACACTTGTGTACCTCAGGGACTCAGAGAGGGACTTCAACGGCATGGAAATACAGCTGAAAAATTCATTCATAGAGGCAGGTGTGTGAGGATTTCAGCTTGACAGGACTATAAACAGAGGGTGCAGAGTTCTCAGCAGTCATGTTTCTTAAAAGGTGAAGGAATCACTGAAATAATCCAGGTCTAAATCCCCTAACATCTACATAAAAGATCTAGGAGAAATGCTACAGATCACAGAGGATCATAAAACTGGAGATGCTGCGAAAAGCACAGGAGAGAGGGAAAAGAAAACAGTGAGCTTGTTATGACACAACGTAAGGGTTGCTGATATCAGATAGGAGGTTGGGCCATAAGGTTGAGCCTTGAGTCAATATAGCTCAGGAATATTCAAGAGACAAAAGAAGCCAGAGATGAGAAAATCAGGAGCCCTGCAGTAGGGCCAGAAGCTGGTAGATAAGAAGTGGTAATGCAAACACAGTGGCTTCCAGCAAGGCAGAGACGCTCTTATCAATGAAGAATAAGACATCGGCGGACCAAAAGACAAGACAGAAATACAGGTGCTACCACACTGCAATAAGGATAAAATGCATCACGCCATGATGGACTGAAAACACAAGTCCTCCTGTAGTGGTTATTTCGAGAGACACCACCACCTCCCCAACAATCCCTTTCCCACAGACAAATCCATTTAATTGCTGAGAAGATTAATTTTCTACTAGGGAGAAAAAGCCCAGAAACGTGTTTGCTGAAAAAACACCCCTATCTTTCAAAGCAAAAGCATCTGCCCAAAGCCTATCATCCCCGCAAGGGACACACAACCCCCAGCACAGTAGCAGCTGAATTCAGCCTGAGGCGAAGCCATCAGCTCCCACCCCATACATCCAAGAGGCCCAGAGGGAAACCCACAGCAGGTTAAGACACTGAAATACTGTCTGAAAAAAAAAAAAAAGATGTTTTCTTTTTTTTCTTCAGGGTGAAAGCTGTTCTGCCCCCAGACAAGGTGTGCTCAGAGTCAGCCAGCAGGATTCATGAAAGATAACAGCTCCAGTGATCCTGCAAAATGTGGCCTGTTTTGCTTTCAAGCAGCTTTTGCAGCGCTGAGCAGGCTGAGGGTCAGAGCCCACACACTGGTTAGTGCTGCTCAGCTTGTGTGTAACCCAACAGAAGGAACTGGAGTTTCTTGGAGAAGTTCCTTGCTTTTCTAAACTCATGTCTACACAGGCAAGAGCAAACAGACCCAAATTTTCCCCTTCCTACCTTCTGAGATGACCAAACACAAGCCAAGGCTAATGCAGAACGCTTAGAGCCATCATACCTTGGACACTGTCTCAGCTGACCATCTCTGGCCAGACTTGGCTACAGAAAGGTCCACTTTCCATGGCTGAAATTTTGCTGATCCCCTATTTCACAGTCTCAAAAAGTGTAACTGGAAATCAGGGAGAGCTGCAGTTCCCCCGTAGACATTTCAGCTGGAGACCTTGCATAGTGCAAGGCAGTGACCAGCAGAGACTGAAACAAGCACCCAGAGCCCAGTTAGCTCTGCAATGAGGAGCCAGCACTGAGGTCCCTGGTGCCAGGCAGTGTGATGTGCATGGATGCTCCCACCAAAGCCATGTGCTCTACAACAGCTTGGTCCCAGGGGAAGCATGACCTGCAGAGCTACCCATGAAGAGCAGCCCGTTGGGGCTGCTGCAGACAGAAGGATGTGCATCACCACGAGGGAGAACTTAACCTGGCTCCCTCATCTTTCAAATGCCAGGTGGGAGGTTTGACCTTGGGCAGCAGATCCAGGGATCATCCCACCATGCAGACGCACATGTGGACATGCAGAGGAAGATGAAGTGCTTTTGCCAGTGACCCCAAGCGAAATGGCAAGCCCCAGTTGGCCAGGGTATTCCAATACCCACTTAGAGTTTGTAAGCTGTCCTCTGGGTAGGGTTTCCAGGCACATAGCGACACACCTTTCACACTTTTCAAGCAGGGCTATAAATTATGGCGAGAGTCCCTGTAACTTCAGCCCAATCACTCCGTACTCCTGGCGCCTGCTGGGTGGTTGTTGTTGTTGTTACATCTACAGCTCCAAATGGGGAACGCGTGATGTACGGCTGGGAAGGGACTTTACTAGCTGCTCAGCAAAGCGGTCACAAATAGGAAGAAACTGCAGTTTCCTACAATATTTAGCATTATATAGGCCCTCAGCAGTGCCACACTTTACTTCTTCATTTCTAGCATCCCCCTTTGAGAGCTCTACCCCACTTCATCATCATAAACATGTCAACAATCAGTCCCCGTGGAGGGCTCTGCTGTTTGTTCTTTGGCTCACATGGAGAAAGCATGTCCCCGCTCCAGCCCCCAGCACACATTTCTCTATGCTCAAAGGGGCCGGAGTTGGAACGTGGCCATCTTGTGGCTCCCGG
>VYZM01010093.1:632-99832 GCA_013398915.1 Dromas ardeola | reverse complement strand
AAAAAAAAAAAAAAAGCAAGGAACATGAACTTGATAAATATGATCAGCTGCCGGGAACGTGCCTGAAGCCTCCTGCTGCTGTTGTTGACATCAGAAAGCTGCGGAGCCTGGGAGACGCGAGGAAGTTTTATTGTCTCGCTCCTACCAGGAGCACGCGATTGCCGTTCCAGCTGCCTGGTGCTACCCGGGCGCGTCTCTCAAGCGGCCGCCTGTCACTGAGAAAACAGGACATCAGTTCTCACCTCCCGGAGCCGGCGGCCAGGGGGAGGCTTCCCGCTGCCTCTCCCAAAGCCTCAGAAGAACTTTTTTCGCGGAAACCAGCACCGGCATGACATTTCCCAGACTAATTTTTTATTACACCTGAAGCTTTCCCGTCAGCCACCTGACAGCTCTCCGGTCTTCAAGGGCTGCTAATTGGGCTTAATTGTATGGCCAGACAGGGTGCACCTGAGCAGGGGGAGAGGTGCCGCTCGAGGGTGCAGCTGTGTGTTGATGCTTTTTCTAGAGTGGCTCCAGTTGGTGGAGCGGGGCAGCCTCGGCTGAAAGCTATTTCATGTTTTAGGAAGAAAGAGGATCCAAAATGCGGTCAACTGGTTCCTTTGAATCTGCGTTCCCCCATCCGAACTTAGCGAGGAAGTTCAGGCTTCCTTAAACTCCACTAACACAGTAAGTTGGTCTATCAAAGGACCGGGAGTGAACTTCATGAGAAGTGATGGAGAAAAAAGAAAGCCCGTTCTAGTTAATAGATGTATTATCTGAGTACTAATTCAGGCAATTGAGCTGAAAAGAGATGAAAACTCCTTTGGGTGAAAGGGAATCTGAAGCAGAACAGTATTTTAGCAGGGGCATGATGAATAATTTTGCAGTGACAAGTCAAGAATGTATGTCTTGAAGACAGAAATACCTGAGAAGATCCTACACAAAAGCCTTTTCAGAGCTTTTTCATCCTTTTTATTTTCTTCCGGTGTGCAATGCTCCCTCAGTCTTTCAGGTCCATGGCATTAGGTATATTACAGGAGGGAATTATTTTCTTCCATATAGAGAGTTTAGGCCCCCTGGAAGTGGCTGGCTGGACAGTTATGAAGATGTAAGCACCCCGTATGTACCCAGAACAAACTTCCCCAGTGCTTTGCTAAAAAATACGGTGCAATGTTTGGCTGGATGAATCGTTGTGAAAGAGCTCAGTTTTCATGGCTCATTTAGTCTGGGACTTTTCTTCAGGGACAGCCAGCAAGAACACCGATTTTGATCATTTTCTTCTGATGTGGACAAAGTTATTCTGGGATTTAGGCTGAGATCGGCTCATTTTACAGGACTTTTAAGAGGCTTCAAGGTGGTCACCTGGAAAAGACAGTTTCCAAATCTGCCCCACTCCAAACCAGCCAAATCCTTTCTCACATGAACTTCCAGCAGCAATGCATTTGGAAAAGAAAAACATCTATTCAGAATTTTTTTGTTAAAATTGTTTGTCATTCAGCGAAGGCTGCAAGGCAATGCCTCCTCACCTCAAGTTTCTAAACTTTTTGTATGAAAATGTTCAGATCTCTCTTCAAAGTAAAAGAATTTTTTTAAGAAAATAGTTTTTTCTGTTAAAAAAACCCTTACCTTTGGCAGAAACAGACAGTTCCTCATGAACACTATGGTTTTTTGATGACCAGAGCCCTCTTGCAGCAGTGTTCACTCGCCCAAGCAGCCCCACCGTAGAAACGTTAGTGGCACTCAGGTGTGAAGGTGCTAAGAGAACTGTAAGTATCTGGATCAAGGGATAGAAAGAAAATGCAAAATTAAACTTTCCTGAGCAACTCAAGGGTTTCATCTCTTCCAAAAAACCTTTAGTATGAACTACCCCTCCTCCCTCGTTATCCCAGAGACAGATTTAAATAGCACTCTCCTTTGCAAAAGAGTTGTAAAGAGCCTAGAGCCAGCCAACTGAGATAAAAGGCCACAGCCAAGTGTTTCTGTAAAGACAACAGTTGCCCCATGAGTGACACATACTTCGCTCTATCGGTACGCCATGCCGCGAAGTTCTTCTGCAAATGGAAGAAAAGTTGTCCTTGTGCACCCTACCAGGGCTCTTCCCCCGCATCCATGGCACGCAGGGCTCCCCATGGAGGGCACGTTGCTATCTGGGATGGGCAGGAAAATGAAAGGCACAAACATCTTCGCTTTGAGCATACGGCTTCTCACTGCGATCGCCAGACTCTGCTGGTACCAAAGAGTGAAATACGGCCCTATGCCGGTTCGTACCGCAGGTGCACAAATCTTGCCCTTCATAACCGTATTACTTATGACCCCCCAGTGCGGCAGCAGCCACATTTGGGGAGCGTTACCAGCTCTCTGCAGGCTTTAATCCCTGTCTCCCCACTCGGCGGCTGCCCCGGCTCCCCGTGAGTGATCTGCTGCAGGACGAACCCTTGCACCTGAGCGCACACGTGGACCCGGTTCCGGGCAGGCACCTGCGATTCTGCATATGCCCCTGCAGAAATCTGCACCCAGAGTTATGTTATTTCACATAGACCTGGTCCCTAAATTCTCTCCCGCAGTTCCTTAAACAGCCTTTCTTACCATTATGAGGCTGAAAGAAAATAAACTATCAATCATGACCGTCTTTATTATCCGATTTAAAAATTGTTTACCACCTGTTTCATTTCCATGTTAAAATGTGGCATTAATTTAGACCGGGGCTAACCCCTTCTTTGTCATCAAATTGTTGCTTTTAGATCAACCAAGAAAAAAGTCTTTTTTTTTTTCCTAACTACTTTCTTCTCCACGCTAGCCGTGATTCTTGGCACAGATGCTTAATAGAGGAGCTTGGAGGAAATGAATAATATTTTTGAATCTAGCGAAAAAAATGCCAAAAGTCAATTTTGAAAAGATAATACAGCTTCAATTGACTCAGATGTTTGTCAAGATGCTGTGACTCTGTAGAGCCCCGGTGAAAGGAAGAAGCTGTGATTTTAAACTGCATAAACTGTTGATCTTTTGCATTGTTGGGACTTTTGCAATCAGATCTGTATTTGAGTTAATAAAAATAAGGCAGTCACTCAACGTTTTTTATATTCAGGGCAGCAAACGGACCAGCTCTCAGAGACAGCAGCCAACTGCTTCTAGTAAAGCCCAGTTAAATGCAATCACATGCAGCTCCTCCGTCTGACAAGGCAGCATTCCTGCAAAAGTGGTTCTCCCTCACTAATCCCTTCATTAAACCTGAAAACCAGATCCTATTATTTTCATTCATCTGGCAGGAGCTCGCCCCGCTTTAATTGCGCACCCGTACAAATTGATACGTCGCTTCGGTCCAGTCGGAGGGAACCCAAACTCCACTGCGAAGCTGTCAGCAAAAACACGCTGAGCAAGTGTTAAACAGCCCCATTTGACACACGGCTCTGTGTTATACCTGCGAGTTTCCAGGACTTAACTTGCATGATACTATAAGGGTTTAAGGTCTCACTGGAAAAAGCTCTATTTACTCCCTGGGAAGTCACACACAGGGTATTATTTTAGTGGTCTGTCAACACAAAGCTTCAATCTGACTGGGGTTGTGCCATCCCAGGCATATATTAATGAATCACTCGAACAGAAGCCGTAGCATCTTAATGCAACCATCCTTTTAAAAAATCAATCAGAATTAAATGTAAACCGCAAAACCAGTAAGTGGATGTATTGTTAAGAGGTTTTGATTAAAGCTTTTGAAATTAAAAGGATCAGACTGAGGATCAGAGAAACATACCGCAAAATCATCAAAAGAAGATGAGGAGCAGATTTTGTAGCCCTTGCTCTTGAGGGAGATAAATCAGTACTTTCTATTTGAAGGAGGGAAAGGGTTGCAAAACTTGGCCTTTGATACACAGAAAATGTTCTTAAGTGATCTTGAGTCCTTGAAGCCAATTAATCCTTTGGTGTCTCCCCTACGAGGAGTCTCTGGTAGCAGGAAAGCTGCCCTGAATAGAGGTTTCTCTCCCGTCACTTGGCTGGATGTGCCAGGGTGACTCTCAACACACCACCAGCCTGGTGACAGGCGGCCAGAGGCTGCGGCTCATCCACCTCTAACTGCTGGAAGCAGAGAAAGGGGTTTATAAAGCAGTGCTACCACTGAGCGAGAGAATTGCTTATGTTGCCTGACGGGTACAATTTAATGCTTTTATGTCATAAAACTGCTTGCATTGAATTTCTTACAGAATAACAGCAGTGTGCCATATCCTGTTTTTTACAGGAAACCTTAAACATCGACATGAATTTTTGTTTCCAATCACACTAAAAAAGAGTGAAGATCATTAGCCCTGTAGGCACTTTAACGCAGTCAAACCCTCATCCACCTCAAATGCCCGCTGAAACTCCATTCTTCTATTTATCTACCAAGCCTTTTGTTTGTATCCTAATTTCATCTAAAATGTAGCCCTTCCTTGGATGTAAAAACTAAGCATCCGATACGGCCTTTGGATTTGAGGGTCTGTGTATGCACTATCCGAGCTGAACGCAGCGCGATGTAACTGCCCTCTAGCAGTTATAAAGAGTCAGCGATTCCAACCCGGCTCGTGCGGTGAATAGAGCTCTAAATCCAGACGCTAGTTTACAGATAGTCTTTCAGTTCAATTACAGTAAACTTCTCATTCTTAGGCTACCCAAAAGCCACAGAAATTAATCCCCTTCGCAATATGCCCCTGCTAAACTGAAACCTGGTTAAACACAGGCTTGAAGAAGCCACCTGAATTTTTCTATATTTACCGCACATTTAAAAGTCATATTTATAAGTGACAGAGCAAAACAAAACCAAACCAACACAAAAATAGGTCCTCTGCTGAGAATTTATGTGGCAAGCTTTGCCCCAGAGTGTGTTTTTATAGCCTGGTTATAAACCCCTGGAAACAGAAGGGTATATAATAGAAACACTGACAGATCCTTACCTAGAATATTGCAAATGAGCCCGCCATAAAAATGACTAATTACAGATATTGTAAAACTCAGCTTAGCTCTCAGGCTCAGCTGCTGGGCTGGAGGAGGGAGATGCAGACAGTGATAACAGAGGGCTCGGCCTCTGCTCCTGTTGGCTTTGCCTACGTACAGATGGGGAGCTTCTAGTTTTGACCCTTCATTAACGGCCATGGACACAACAGGAAACACTTTTTATAATGTTGTGAGCTTAATGGCAAGAAGAGGGTTTGTGTGTTACCTGGCCGGCAAAAAAACCTGCCCTTGTTCACTGCCTGCAACAAGGCTCTGGCATATGTTCCACCCATAAAGTCCCAAGTAAGTTCCAGCTTAGCAGATCTCACCTTTCTACTATAGATGGGGCTTGAGGATGTGTTAGATCCTGTCCTGAAAACTTAGATTCCTCTAAGTGGCTTTGCCTGGTTTATCAAGTAGGGTCTGAAGAGCAGCACAGAGGGACAAGGTGAGGAGTTCGGAGCTGCCTGGATGGAGTCCTTGCTCCTTGCAAGGGGGTTGGTCTAGATGGCCTTTAAAGGTTCCTTCCAACCCAAACCAGTCCATGATTCTATGAGTCTGTCCACATCAGGACACAAAGGAATTAGGTGGCTATTGCACTGGGGCTGGCCCCACCAAAAAAGAAGACCAAAAATAAATGGAGACTTGATGGCACTGAGCATCCATGCATCAGCAGGGGAAAGTTAATTTGGTTTACGTGTCTGGAGAAGTATAGATATTGTAAGCAATGATTTCTGCATGATTGCAGGGATGGTGCACATGCTCTGCATGTCATGGAAGGAGCCTGCACAGCTATTGCCTGCTAAATTGGGAAGCTGCTCAGGGCCAGACTCTGCCGTTCCAGCGTGGTCCTAAGAGTCAATGTCCCCTGGGAGCTGCTCCCTTGCAGCTGTTGAGAAAGGGCCTTGCATCCTTTCCACCCATGCTGGAGATACTAACGTCAGCTGGCAAAGTTGCAGGCAGCAGTCTCTGGGCTTGAGAGAAGGTCTCAGAGAAAGACATCCTCCAGCTTTCTCGTTTCTCTGTCCTCTTCCCCTCTGGTGGGGAAACCCCCTCCTTGGAAGTGACGGTATCTCCATAATCCTCTGAGCCTGGGTACCTGTATGCTGGTCACTGCCTCTAGTGCCTGGTTGGGCTGGACACAGATCCCTGCATGCCGTCCCTCCAGTGCTTGTGGAAGCCCCATCGCCAAGGTCACAGCAGGCTGATCTGTCTGAGATGCTGGCAGCTGTATCCATTAGGAAAAATAAGTGGAGCCGGTCAGCTTTACAAGAGATGGTTGAATTGTTCTTACGCCGGAGGGGGCCGCGATTACAATAAAGGCCTCAGCAACAACAAGGGGACAGACCCTGGCCATGGACACCCCGAAGGCCTAAAGATAAAGGGTTGGATTACACAAAGCAGCCTCTCATTATCCACTCCTTGATACTGGTTGGTAACTTTGTTTTTTAAGGAATCCCTTAATTAGGTTTTACAGTGCATAGGTTAGGCATTTTCCAGCAAGAGCTTTATTGTAATGGGTTGCACATGTTCTCATACTGTACACCGAAATGAAACTTAGCTACAGGGCATTTCCTTCCGTTGCTCTTGCTGGGGAGCAGCTTTAACCTCTTTGCAGACACAAAGCCATATTTCACTCCTGAAAGGCCACAGCAGTTCCCCACTCCCAATCACTTGGGTCATTTCAACCCTTAACTGTGCAGCGAACTCGCAAATGTGCTGCAGGGAGCCATCCTGAGGGGGCAGGGGAGAGGTGAGACAGCGATGGAGAAGATCCAGGAGGTTAAAATCCAGCAGTGCCCCACTGCTAGCAAAGCCCAGGAGTCTCCCAGGGAGAAGCCCATGGTCCGTAGCTGGTGGCCGCATTGCTGACCATTGCTAGACTGCTAGGGGAATCATCTGGAGAACCTCCTCCAAGGCCAGCAGGGCTGTATTTCTGTGTCGCATTTCAATGCACCAAAGTCAGGACTGGTTTGGAAAAAGACTAGAAAAAAGCAGTTTCACAAGAACAAAGACATGATTCATAGGTAAAAGAGAAAAACCAGATTGGGATGGGTGGCTATTTGGATAGGATTTGTCTGCAGTCACCGGCTATGGTAAGATGTTCTCCTGACCCTGGACTCTGAAGGTGGGTTACTGAGAGCAACCAGAGACACTTCTTGGACTGTAGGGTTTTTTCAGCTGGAGATTGCAGTGAGACTAAAGAAATGAAAACTGTATTGGGGAGCATGAACGCTGCTAGGTCACAGAAGTTACTCACGGATTCCTCCATTCAGACCACCAAGCTGATGATGCAGCATGACTATCAGAAAAAATCTCCAGCTATGACTTAAGTGTGCAGAATTCACCCCAGATTTTGTTATCCAGCCCAAAACTTGGAAAATTATTACCCTCTTCCAGTACGAAAACAGTGGTATCGCAGAGGATTTCCACATGGCACGTTTAGATCAGACAGAGACAGCTCAGGACACTGCCTGTAGGGAAGTGGTGGGATGCCTTGCCATAGGATGTTGTAGGAAAAAATAAGTTTACAAGGGTTCAAAGGGCAAGTGGACAAATTCTTGGAAGACAAAATCCTCCAAGGTATCTTAAATACCTAACTAACCACAGTGTGCGTGGTTTTCCTACAAACTCCTTCCATTGTTTGGATACCAGAGCTACAGAAATAGTTTCTCTGGCAGGTCCTCTGAGAAGAGGCTGACAACCTGCACAGCTCAGCACATCTCTGCCCTGCCTGACGAGTCGGGGCAGGAAAGCCTAATTAGCCAGGTCTCAGAAACTTCAACCCGCAGCAGAGGACTCTGCTTATCCGCCCAGCAGCTTCAGCAGTTAAGACGGCTAAAATACGCGTTACCCTTAAAGCTGCTGTTGAGGGATTAAACCTCAGTCCCAGAAACAGTCAGGGATGTGACAGCTCTGTGCACACCAGGAGCCCGGCCGAAATGACATCTGCGTAAGTGTTTCTAGGAGTAGGAATTTGCAGCTGGTTTTTCCGTGGTACCCGCTGCTGTTTGCACTTGGACCTTTGAAAATCAGGCTATTAGTATGCTCACATTGAAGAAAGGAATTTATGTTGTCTTCATGCTTTAAGCCTGAATTTGTCCTGAGGGAACAGTAGCAGAAAAAACAGCCATTTATTTTTAATAGACACCAGTGTCGTTACTTAGGTCTGGTGAGCTTAAAGGATTGAGAGGTGAATGATATCATCAAGGAAGCAATTTCTTTCTTTACTTTTTTTTCATTCATCTAAGAAAAAAAATCCCGCACAGGAATACAATACAAGAACCTTGCTATGGTTTGTAAAAGCTTCCCCTCAGGACTGCAGACCTCATTTATCTTTTCTGCTGCCCTTCCCCGGGGCAGAAACTTCCCTCCTCGTGCTGTCCTGGGGACAGGCAGCTTTTGTCCACCCTCTGCCTTCAGCACACACATCCAGAAATGAGCCAGGTGATGGCAGAGGCGCCTGCGTACCCCCACATTCCTCTCTCCCAAAAAGACGGAGAAGTCCCTCTCAGCGAAGGAGAAGTCAGGATTTATGTGCAGCGACACCCCCCACCGTCCCAGGCCAGCAGCAGGGAGCGGGGCCCCCCACCCCAGGACACCTTGGGGTCACCGCAGGCCAGTCAGAGCACCTCGACTTGGCTGTGACCTTGCGGGAGCCCTTGCAAATCACATCTGGAATGTGTTTCAGCTTCAAGAGCAATAAATGAAAACAATGAACACAACAGGGTCGAGGCAACGTTGTTTGAAAGAAAAGGTAATGCTTTGACCCTTATTTGGCCCATGACATGTCTGGTTATTCCGCCAAGAACTGGGGAAGTGTGGCTTGGGGTGGGTAAAAGATAATAAGCTATTTTCTCATAAAATAATATAATTCATTTCAAGCTCCAGTGGCACCCAAGAATGGGAAATGTGACTTCCCCACGCTCCAAGCCACTCCTTTTCTTTTGTCTCCAGACATCCAACAAGCAAAGGAGAGCTCTGGTGGATTCACACAGAAACAAACAAGATCAGACAAGTTCATGCCATTTTTCAAGCAGTTTGGCAAATCCTGATTTGAGAAAAAATAGAAAAGGATTAGTTTCCTTTATAAACTATCAACAAATGAAAATCCAATTTATAGAGACAGCATCAAGATAAAAATGACACGTTGCCTCTCTGTCATTTTTTCTTTACTTTTCACCACCGTGAGTGTGATTTCAGCAACCTGCTTCCTAAAAGAAGAGGGGTCCCTTTGGCAGGACGCGGTAGGGCTGGCTTCAGGTCCCCCCCATACCTCCCTCTCCATCGCTGCCCGTAACAGCCCTCCACGCGCGGGGTGCCTGGTCCTCTGGCCACCTGCAAGAACTATTGCCCGGGCCACAAGGAGAAGCACAGCAAGCACTCACAGCGTTCCTCCAAGGATATCCATAATCAGAAGGTATTTTCCCTTTCCCGATGTGGCAAAATCCACTTTTTCCTTAGGAAAGCGTTTGCTGCAGATGGAGTGAGCAGTGTCCTTCTAGATGAGCCAATGCTTGTTTTATTTTTCAAATAAAACTGGAGTAAAGCCTCTTGAACCTGAACAGTTCAGGTCTAGATTTGGAAGTCTGCCCTTGCCCAGCTGATGCCACTTATATTTCCATTTATATTTCATTGCCAGCACTGATAGACAATCTCTTCTATCAGGTCCATCTATTTATTGCTTGAATGAATAGTTTTCCACTTAGAAAGCTCCAAGTTGTGAGTTTTCCAGCAGCAGAGCCCATTTCAGAGCTATCTGCCTTCTCATGCCCTAGCTGGCCCCAATCCATGGGTTTCTGCTGTGTCTTTTTGGACTCTTCTTGGAGGCCTCACCCCACCTCACATCAGTGAAGATATGGGGAATTCAAGCCAGGGAACTTCCACCAGAACAATGTAGGGTTTTTAACTCAGAATATATTGTTGCTGTGGCTGAGAGCGCTGTCTCTGAGAGAGCTGAAGGGAGCAGAAGACAGTGATGGGCATGACAGGCTGGACCGTGGTGCTAGAGCCATTATAGCACGGCACCATCCGGACGCAAGGGAGAATCCCTGTCACCACTTTTCATGGGCTACGGCTGCAGGAGGCTGCCAAGAAAGCGATGCCCCAGCATTGAAGTTTTCGGAACTCCATGCTGCGGTCCCTGGGTAGACAGGGATTTCTGCGGTACCATTCCCACCACGCGGCTGGGTAGGTTCACAGACATGTAGCCCTCCTCACTCTGTGTATGACGGAATTTCATCATATCCATGTCACAGTGTCATGTCTGTTTTATTATTTTATAAAAGGATTTTATGTCTTCTGCTTCGAGCCTGGTGTGTTACTAAATGTAGGGATGGAAGGGCGAAGAAAAATGACTTAATGGAGGCTGCAGAGTGAACACAGCACACCACAAGCAACCAGCTCCCTGTTTTGGCTGCAGCAGTTTCAGGCAGTATCCCACTGGCTTTTTCTGCCTGATTTTTAAATTAAAAAAGAAAAAAAAAAAGCCTGACCACCCTCTTGCTGAATAACTGGCTTACAGAAAGCTGTCGCATTTTCTCCGAAGGGATTGAGAAACAGGGGCCTTCAATAGCTTCTTTGTGCAATTTAATTTTGCAGCTTCCAGCCCAAGACAGCATTTCCTGACCTGTGAGGATATGCTGCCCTCTTCCAGTCTGGGACATTGCAGCTCAGCACTGCCATGGAGACACATCTCCACGGATCTGCAGGATTAACCCAAAGAATCAGTAAGCCTCCACTTCCACAGGTCTAGTTTCTCTTAGCAGTTAGGTAATGGGTTAGGCAGAATTCATTAAAAGCGTAAGGGATGAGGATCGTGTTCAAGCAGGCTCTTCCTGACCTCACGTCCCCCATCTGCCCTCCCTCCTGCCCAGTTTGCAATGCTGAGCCCCTCCACCACCACACAGTAGCCCCCAACACCTCTCCTCACCGTCCCCATCATGCAGGAAGGAGATCTCCTTCCACACCTTAAGAACCCTATAAAGAACAAGAAAATTCTCTAATATTTTTTACCAAAATGCCATTATCTGGGAGCGTCCACCAGCATTGCCTCCAGGGCGGACAATAGGGATGAGTGAGCAGGAGAGAACACCAAGAGCCTGCCTTACCCAGTTAAGAGCTGCAAGCCTTTTCCTCCCCTTTGTGCAAGGGGGACAGATGCGGACTTTCCAGCCCCGAGTGGGACTGCGGGTCGTCACACCTGCTGCTCTCACAGGTGCCTGTGTGCCTGGAGATCCCCTCCAGCAATTCCCCTGTGACTGCTCTTATCAGCTGCTGAAAATTAGAGGGACCTTGGAATAGAAACTTCAAGGAAAAAGGGAAGGGGGGAATTGCATTTCAAAGAAAGTGCTTGAAAGAAACCTTTGAAGGACCCTATTCAAAGGTTCATGACTTGATATAACCATTTTAAAAAGATATAAATTCCTGTTTGGATTTGGGATTGGCTCTCACCCCAGCAGGACAGAAAGGCTGCCTTCTTTGTAAGAACACAGCCCCAGCACAACACAGGAGATGAGATCCATCTGATAACATCTTACATTGCTTTCAACCTAAAAAATCCAAAGGTAATATATTAAGGTAAGACCTACTCTCACATATGCATTAATAACTTTCGGAAAATGACATGAGCTTGTGCCCATAAGCTTTTAGGTAGTATAAAGAAAGCCAAATGCTTGCGGGGCTGGCTGTATATCAGATATCCCAGTGAAAAACCACAGTCAACATTTACATCACTTACTGCTGAAATGTTTCCACCCCAGGATGAAAACACAGTAGTCACTTCCCAGCCAGCACAGCAGCTAAATCGGGTGGCCGTGCTGAACTGAAGCCCAAACACGGGCAAACCTTGGGCACAGCTTATCTTTTTGCTGGTTTCTGATGGGGCTCAGTCCTCCCCACTCACCCCAGGTACGCACCTTTCTGGCAGTAGCATCGCCACACCAGAGTCACCACGCCTGACAGCACCAAGATGCATTTGGGATGGCAAATTGCTATTAATGGGTCAAATCAGCTCATAAGCACAAAAATACCTTGTCTGTCTAATTTCCTGATACACTGTTTCCTGGTGGATTTTTTTTCTTATGTTTGGAATTTTATTTCTCTTGGAAGAAAAAAATAAAATTATTTCTAGATAGACTGAGGAAATAGCTGATGTTATCTACTCTATTATAGGTGACTTTTTAAAAATACTGTCTTTAATGATGCACAGCCTTCCATTTACGCAAGTCTTGGTTCAGCTAAGCCCTTAGCCCCTGCCTAGCATGAAGAGCATGTTTAGTGGGATTTGGCAGGATGCATTTTTAAGGATACACTCAACCGATTTGCTAACGCAGGGTCGGGGCTTTTACCATTGCCACCCTCAGCCCCTTCTTCCTCTTTTGCATCATGACTCCAGTTTGGCCATATCTGAACCTGCACGGGGAGACCTTCCTTCACCCTTTCACTTTCCCCAGCAGCAGCCCCTCATCCTGGCTGTGACCTTTGCCTGTTCCTGCAGTTCCTGTAGGCAAAGACAGGAGTGCCCCAAGGATGCCGGGCAGTGACCCCGCGGGGAGGAGAACGTCTGCCGATGCTGCTGAAGAAGCACCGGCATGAAGAAGAAGAAGCACGAAGAAGAGTCTGGGTTCCTGCTGCAGCCTTCAGAGCCACGGCAGCTGCACAAGGACGCCCAGTACCCAAATGCTTGTGGAAAATTCACGTTGAGGTGCTGGACCACGGCGGCAGTGCCAAGCAAGGGGTGCAGGCTGCCCGAGCAGGGGCTCAGCAGCTGGTTGCAGCGGGGAGGTGCGGACAGTGAGTGGTTCAGCCTCTCCCCTGCAGCATCAGCATCATGCAGGGCTGCACAACTAGAGAATCCGGGCAGAAAGCCAGGAAATCTTGAGTTATACTCCTGATACTGCCATTAATTTCTTATATGGCCTTGGGCAACTTGTATCACCTGCCAGTTTGGGTTTTTCCTTAGATAAAGTAGGGAAAATAGTTAACATCATGGATTTATAGAGCTTAAAGCTCTACAAAGAAGAGTCTGGTCTGGCTTCTCTCTATCAAAAAAAGCTTTAATTTCGCTCAGTTGTGCCTGAATCGAGGCCAATTGCTTATGTTTGACCAATATATATCTCTCCATCTCTTACAGAAGACCAACTTATCTTCATCTGAAACATCAAGAGATGGAGAAAAGCCAGCACTTCCCTTGGTATTTTCCCCCCTGTGATTAATTCCCGTCCCTATTGAGCATTCAAGTTTCATTTCCCATTCGAATTTTTTGGGATTCTTCTTTCAGCCGCTACTTCTAACAATGCTTTTTTCTGCTAAATGAAAGTGTTCGCATGATTCAGTATTTCTCCCCACGGCTTATCCACACTCGTTGGTGGGCTAAGGGCAATAATGGCAAAGATAATTAAAATCTGCCCAGTGCTTTGAAATATTAAGCTCATCTCTAAGGCCTATTATCCTGCTCAGTGTCAGAGGTACCACTGACAAGTACTTGACTTCAGCCTTTCAGGCGGCGCGCAGCTGCCAGAGAAAACCAAGAGTGGAAAAGTACTATCCCTTCAGAAAAACAGATGTTGCAGCTCCAATGTGTCTTCTGCCAAGACAAAGGAGATGCACTAAATTGATCTTTTGTAAAGGATTTTGTTTTGCTTCCAAGATTAATATCACAACAAACTGGGAGGCACCATTCCTCAGGGTGCAATGCTATATTGCAGAACTGAGCCTAAATACCCATGCTGAGCATAATTTAGTTAGTCTGAAACTCTGTCTGCGGAGGGGGAGATAAACTTTTCCATCCAGTAGCACGTTATCTAAACAATCTCTCTATCTCAGTATACAAAAGCTGACCACTCAGCTTCAAAGGCGGGCAATAGCTTCTAGGCTTGATGCTGCTCACCATGGAATGCCAGCGGTGGTCCTCAGAGCCCTCGCTGGTGGCCTTCATGGGGCTGCTTGGTCACACAAAAGGAAAGGAAGAATGAAGGGATGGGAATGACGACCTGGGCCATCCTGTGAGATGGTTGGAAGGCTCTGACTGGAGCCAACCATTTTCACTGGCCAGAAAACTTCATCTCAAGTCATGCAACTGGGTAAAGGACACCCAGCCAGGGCTCCAGCTTATGGGTAAAGTGACTTCTTGACACCTTTCACAGAAAGGACACTCTCTTTATCACAGACCAGAAACACTGCAGTTTATATGCTGGCTTTTTGCCCTAGGTGTCTGCTTGTCACCATTAATGGCGTCCTCCTGCGGTTCTTTTTGCCCCTTACACAAAGTGACAGCCCCTTTCCCTACCACACTGGTCCCAGACGTGGCTATTCTTCCCATGCTGACAGGAACCACTACATGTCTTCACCAGCCACTGCTGCCTTTCTCCTCAGCAGTATTTGCACTTCAGCAAAAGGACCAAAAATCCCTACTTGTACAACCTGCTCAGGATGGACAGCAGCGTAGATTTTAAACACATTGATTCAACGCTCCTAAGAGCAACAAATTGGTCCTGGTTTTTTTACATGGCATATGCAATTAACAGATTGAAACAACCACAACCATCAGGTTATGGTATTCTCTTTCATTTCTTCATCCGTCTGAATAACTGCAAATAAATTCCATGTACTTGTTTCACCAAATCTCTATGCTATGGCAATTTGTGAACGAGGTCTACACATACACACACACCCCCAAGGTATAATGGATCAACAAAAATGACTGGACAAAACAGAGCTTTAAGGTTTGTTTTTTGCTCTGCACTGTGGGAAATCTTTCACAACGGTGCAGAACACATGTAATGTACTACCTCAAGACAAGAGCAATTCTCACTGGTGCATGGAAGTGCTCCTGAAGCAAGCTGACCCCTTTTCTGCTAGGGCTAGTCTACACAAGGAAGTTTTGCAAGCCTAATTATGTCAGCTAGGAGTGTGAAAAAACACATACATCATCCCTACAAGAGACAGAGCTACGCCAACAAAAAGCCCTGGTGTGGATGCAGTGCTACAAAAGGAGGGATTATTTTTTTTTTTTCTTTCTAGTATAGCTAATACTGTTTGGGTAGCTCTGACAAACTACACGAGCAAAAGAAACCTCTTGGCTCGAATAACTGTGTTTCCAGCATAGGTTGCCAGTCCGGCGATATCTGTATGTCAGCACATTCCTCCTGCTGGAGAGGACAGACCTATTGCTGAATTCTCTGAAGTCTTTACCTGGGATAGAGGAAGGCTAAAAGAAGGATCAGACTATTAAATATATAAAAGGACGCCGAGACACAGCGTGGTGAGGGGGAAAGCTCTGTCTGCTCCAAGCCAAATGCTGGCCCATCAGACAGCACGTTCCTGACTGACACGCGCCCTCTCGGCTGCAAAGTGAGTTTCTTGTTGGAGATGATCCCCAGCCCGAGGGTCGCTCTGCGATAAAATGCAGTCACTCCCGGGCTTCTGGCGTGACCCACTGACCACATCAGGCTTCTGCACCATGTGGGGGTTTATAGTTGGACCTCAAGGGTTTTGGTCCTGCCTGTTGTGGGCACAGCGCATTGTGAAATGGCTGCCCAAGGTCACAGCTACACCATGCTCTGGGGATGCAATGGCAGAAAGTGTTTCTCTTAACCTAGAATCAAAACAGGGTGTCTCTGATTTTACCTAGAGGCTGCAGACAAGGCACAGTGGACATACTCAGGGCGTGCGATTCGCCTTTCCCTCCCAATGCTACTGAGCCTAATGTTTGCCTAATGTGAGCCTGATGTACTCTCACGGGCTGGATTCCACCTGCTGTAGTCAAGAGGCTGACTGCAACACAGCCAGAGCCAGAGCTCTCCTACAGGGCAGGTTAATCTGAACGACCCCATGCCAGGTATATCCTACCACGCATTGAAAATGGGCATCTGTGGGGCAAGATGCATCCTTCTCCCCTGCCCTCTTCTGCAGCCCTGTGTAAGTAACCTGTGAGTTAGGTAGGTAGGTCTCAGGTGGGTGTCCCACCTCAGGTAGGACGGTCTGAGACCCTCTCCGTCCTTCCTGCTCTGACCACTGCACTCTCCCCCAACACCACAGGCAATTTCAGCTCTCTGTTTAACAGGGCTTCAAGGCTGTGGCCAGGGCCCCTTCCTTCGCATCCTCTGGAGCAGCAAGTCCCACCTTTTCCTTCTTGCAGAGCTGCGTTGGCTCGTTGCCCTCACTAATCCTGGGAGGGGGGGGTTGTTTGCTGGGCTTTTCTTCCTTAATCAATCCACAGAAACTAGCTTGCATGAGGCTTTGTGTTTCTTCAGAGCGAATTCCACAAGCAAGGTGTAAAAGTAATTAAGGCGCCAGGCTTCAGCTTTCTGACATTGCAATCAATGAGCTGTCCCCAGGCAGCCACCTGCACAATGAACACCCAGCAAGCACGGGGAGGTGAGGGGGGAATCTAAAATCCGCGGCTTTTAGAAAGCCACATCATTTCTCGGTCCATCTCTCTGGGGGCCAACAGATAAACAGCACTGCCCCAAGGAATTTCCTTCCTCCGAAGGTGGGAACTGGCCGAGAGCGGCCACGGCCTCCCATCCTCCGATGACATCAGCTTCCTCGGGCGTGGGGCGAGGGGACTTCAAAGGAGGAGGTAGGGGAAAAAGCCCTCCTGTGAGAACCAAGAAGGTCTGCTTTCTGGCCTGAAGGCTGTGTGGCAGAGCCCTGTGGTCAGCGGTTCAACTCAGCACGCCCCAGAGAGACAATAAAAAGGGGAAGGAAAGCATTAGGGCAGCAGAGGCAGCCACGCAAAAGTGGCTGCAAGAAGCTGCCATTCCAGTAACCCTGGCCAAATGGTTCCAACACAGCCCCATCTCTGCTGACATCTGAGCTAATCCATGGCCCTGGCTTGCCAAAAGGCCACTGGTTTCCTGGGGCTCGTGCCCCTGGGCTGAGCTCCCTGTGAACTTTTGGACGCCAAATCCAAGTTACCCTTCAATGCAGTCTCTGTCTAATGATGCTACATGACCTTCCTTCCCCTTACAGCTTCCTCTACCCTTAAATCTTGAAGAACTGTAATATCTTTTTAGTTCCCAGCCCTATCCTAAGTTTTGTTGAAATTTGGCCAAGAATTTCCTGGGGGAAGAGGAAAGAGAAGGGACTGGCAGGCACACACGGTTGACACTATGTTCACATAAGCTTCATTTCCTTAGGAAACCGGGCTAAAAATAATAGTCAAAAACGTTGGGCAATTGCCTTCAACTCAACATCTCTCTCTAGACAGGAAGAAAGGAAGGAATTAGCAGACTGTAGGTTATATTTCAAGGTTTGTCTACATGATTTGAAGCATAGAAATTAGAAATGAAATTAAGAAGATATATTAGGTCGTCTTGCCCCCTCCCTAGGGGAACAGACCTACAGCTGTTTCCCTTAGCATATTTTTTAGTGAAGTGTGCAGCCCGGTTTCAAATGATCCAAATGATGGAACTTCCATCAGTTTTCAACAGGGACCCATTCCTTTGCTTACATATCTTTCCTTTTCTTTTTTTTTTAAAAAGTTTCACCTTTTTTATCCATTCACCACATCATCTCATCATTTCTAGCACACCTCTTAATTGTTTTATAAACTCACTAGAGTAGAAAGGTAAATAGAAGTGTCTACGCATGCCACCTACATACTTCAAATAGCATCACAGGGTTCACTTTGCGCTTCTGGCTGACTGAGAGGCTTTTATTCAATATGGCTTAATGTTTTAACTGTGTTTTTCCGGAAAAAAATGCCTTTGATTAATGAATTCCAGGGGGTTTTTTCAGTCTGAGTTTTTTTGGACTTCCAACCCTGGCCTCATTTCAGCTTGAAGGGCCCAACCCACTCAAAATATCTTCCAGAGGGTTTTCTCACTCCCCTTGACTTTTCTACTTTAGTTTTCTGTTACACAATTAAAAACTATTGAAAGGGAGGGGTTACTTTAATACGACGTTATTCCAAGAAAATAGCTCTCCTTTCTTAACTACACGGCTGCTTCTATAGTACAACAGACTGTTGCGTTTCAGCGGAGTGGGCCCTATAGATCTGGTGACATTTATCTCATGCTGTGCACACAAGTCCCCGAAAGAAGAGGGTCAAACTCTGCGTGCAGGTTACCAGTGCTTTCTGGGAAGATTAGGGCACACCGTATTTCCCCGGGAACAACTTTGCCCCAGCCCTGATTATTAACCACTGAGCTTAAGGCAGAGAATCATAGAATCGTTATGCTTGGAAGAGACCTTTAAGATCATCAAGTCCAATCGTTAACCCAGCACTGCCAAGTTACTACTAAACCACGTCACTCAGCACCACATCTACATGTCTTTTAACTACCTCCAGGGATGGAGAAACCACTTTGGTGCTTGCAACAGCCCCTTCCAAAATAAACTGCAGTGCAGCGGGCCCGAGGCTGTGTTTCTCCCCAACACTGCCTGTCGCTCGCACAGCCAGAAGAAACCCAGTGATGGTCCGACAGCACCATCTGCTGCCCCCCATCCCTGCCAGACAAGGAGGCAGCAGGCAAAACCCCCCCACACGGCAGCCTAGGCAATGCCAAAGGCTTGAAGGGAGTTAGGACCTACCTTGGGGAATTAGGATGTGGACAAATCACTCACTGGCTGCAGGACAACAAGTTAAATTAACTTCTTCTATCCAAGCTATGTGTTTGGAGCAGGTCTGAATCTGACAGCAAAAATCCATCCGCTGACCCAGCGCAAGATTGAGGAGGTACCCAAGGATGAATTAGTGCTGTCATATACAGTTGACAGACAGAGAAATATATTTCTTTTTGCTACTTTGCAACTATATAACATGAAAAAACGCTGTGAGGTATAATCAGCTTCAGCTTCCTCACCCGAAGCACAAACACACAGAGGCTTTGACCAAAACACCCATCTTTAACATGCCTGTTCCACATTCAGAAGAAGACATGAAGATGTGCGAGTAGACGCAGTTTTCCTGGCCGTACTGAGGGGCCCGTTTCACAGGATTTTATGATGGTTTCTGGAATACTCACACCTCCCTGATGGATAGCAGCACATCCACGGCTGCCAGCAAACACAGCGAGGAAATGTGCACATATTTGAGATTCATCCCTCAGCAATTCCTGGATTCCTTCTGCGCCTCGTAACCCCTCAAGATCCACCATGGCACCCATATTTCTGTGCCTCATCCCCTGTTAACAAATGCCTCCTGTAACCGGGAACTGCTGGGAAGACAGAGAAAGGTTGGCCCTGTAGGTGGGATGGAGACCCACATTGGGACTATTTTCCAGAGCGTTTATGGGTCTCGAGGCCTTCACAACCCTGCACTGCAGAATTCCCAGGGGTCCACATCCATTCCCAGTACACACATCTGACCCACAACTAACCCCACTGTTGTCCTGAGCCTCCTGCTTCACGGAGCCCAGTGCTACACACAGTTTCCATAAAACCAAGAAGTTGATTCAAGGCCATATTAGGCATAGTTAGAGGATACTAAATGGAGGTTCCAAGAAGTCTGAGCCCTTTCCTGAGCGCTGACGGCTGCATCTGAGTCAGCCTTGCTCTCTGCCGTTCTCTGCTGAGTCACTTTATCCCGAAGCATCGGCAGCAAGCGGAGAGCGAGGAGGAGGAAGAAGCAAGGGAGCAGAGCCAGGAGAAGATGCGTGGCGGGAGCAGAGGGCACCAGCCTGGACCTCGTGCCAGCTCTTCTGACGCTTGTGTTACTGGTGGGAAAACTACTCTGAAAATACAGCTTTCGGTGAGGGTCAGGCACCAAAAGAAGGACCATGACATTCAAGCCCAAACAGAATATTTGGGGAGCAACAGTGTTGTACCAAACTGAGAGGAGGAATTGTACTTTGGAGTGGACTCATGCCAGAATGTGTGTTTGTGTGTGTGTGTGTGTGTGTGTGAGCATGTGTGCACGTGTGTACGAGCACTGTGTGTGCATGAACCCCCTCGCACATGGTTTTGTTTGGGCAAGGCATTTTGGCAAAGTCAACAAAAACTAATTGCAAACAAACTGCTTTTATCTTCAGCTCCCAAAACAGCTGCTTTCAAAGTTGTACCAGCAGGAGTTAAAAGCATCACTAGCTGTTGCTACACGACCCGGTAATTTCAGATGCTATACCTTCCGCTCCATCACAGTGCTTTCCCTTTGCTGGCCAAAATGAACACTGAGGCGCTGAGAGTCTGTTCATCTACTTATTCAGGGCTCAGCACCGCTTTTCAGGAGCACTGTATAAATTCAGAAGTTGCCTGAACTAATAAATAACTGTGACAGGTACAGAAACAAAGCCTGTAGCTCTTGGGCTAGTGTTTCCTCCTCCGGAGAGGTTTTTGTTCCCTCATGTCTGCAGGACAGAACATTCCAGTGATATTTCAGCACTGATGGGCCCTCAAGCCTCGGCCAGAGGAAAAGTCAGCTTTCTGGCAGAAAACCCTGACTAGCTCCTGGAACCGAGCGAAGAAAAGGAGAAAAGATGAAATACTTTGTTTATCATATCATGACATCACCATCATCACTGAAGAAAAATGCAAGTTCATCTTTCTTCCCCGGGATGGTCCTTATGACCTGAATCATGAGTGCTGCTGGATAACGCAGCGGTGTCCGTCCCCCTCAGCAGAGAGCTCTGGGACCTCAGCGTGGGCATCAACATCGACCTTGTGGCCACTGACTCCGAGAGGGTGCAGACGCAACCCATAAAGCTCCCAACGTTGAATTCCCTTTGCAAGATACGAGTCCAACAGCGATGTTTTTCCTCTTGGGTTGAGCCCAAATGCGCACGCAGAGGCACTGACTTCTTTGTGGCAAACTGCACCATCACCCAGGACAGTGTACGGGCTCCGTGGAGAAAAAGAAGGATTTCTGCCCAGAAAGTCTTTGCATCGTCCGCTGCTTTAACTGTTGGCATGTACTGGTATACGGGGCAGGGGAGAACATACCCAGGGCTTTACAGAAAGTAAACGATTTCCTCCAGAGGAAACAGTTACCTTAACAGGCATCTGTCACTCAGAGTTGTGGCTCTCTGGAAAAAACTTGCCTCCAAGGAAACGTCTGGCTTAATTCAAACATGTTTGGTTAGCAAAGTCTTTTTCATGGATGGTTTCATCTCCCTCCTTCCGCTTCCCTTCTACCCCTGTCCCCCCAAACTTAATTTTCATTTTTAGGTGCTCTGCTGTTTTCTATATATCTGTTCTCTGACAACTGAGCAATTGTTGAAGACTTCGTGGGACAGGTAAAGCCAGGATACCCCACTGCACCACATTTTAGCTGTTTTATTTTTTCCTGGTTTTGCTCCCATGGCCTCCCGCCAGATTAGGTCCATCAAAACCAGTTTTAGGCTTCATGACAAAGAGCCCGGTTAAAAGGAAAAGGGCGGGTTTTCTACCGGAAAGAGGGGCCACTGCTCTATTCCAGGGGTAAAAAATGTCTGAATGCGTGAACTGCTGTGACAACCAGAAATGCCAGAAAAATACAGTGGTGTACGGCAACGTAGCCAGCTGAGACGTCCCTACAGTAAGGTCTTCCTCCATCCAACTGGAACTCAGATTTAGTTGTCAGAAAGCTCCAGTAAATCTTTTTACTCACATAAGAGCAGAGTCAGGGGAGTGTTTTACCGCCCTGAAATGGAATGGAAAATCAGAGCTTCAAAATCCTTGCAAAGGGATCATCTCAGGAGGGGAAATGGCATGGATCAACTGAAATGTTCATTCTGGTTTTAATGCTACAGACAACAGCGAAGCAAGATAAAACTGTAAAAAAACCCCAACCATCCAGACCTCATGCTTTCCATTTTTCAAACCACTTGGAAACATTTTCAGGACTGGGAGATTTACTGAACTGACCCTCGCACATGCAAACAGAGACAGGTTATCCTAGATTACCATTTTCTGATTGCAAAAACCCAGTCAGAAAATTCCTGACCAGACATCTTCCATAATTACAAACTGCAAGAAAATGCCAAATCAGAGCATAAAGAAAAAATCCTGGCAGATTCCCACCTGAATAAATATTAATGCTTTAAAATATTTATTTAATAAGATGCTGCTCCTATGGAAACCAGAGATCGCTCATTTCAAGTCACCAGCAGGAGCCCAGGCAAATATGTGTTCAGTGGGAACAGCACCCAGTGCAGAGATACCACAGCCCTAAGCCACATGTGCCAGATGGAATAAAGATCACTCGCCCTCAACGGCACCCTTTTTAATGGGATTGGAGTAGAAAACCTCTATTTCCACCCTGGTGTGCTGAGCTTTGTCCTGGAAGCGAGCAGAGCACCCAGCGCTGGAAGGGCTGGAGGGATCTCAGCAGACACTGCTGCACACCCTCCCCATCCACAGCCTCAAAATAACCTGAGAGTGTGCGTGTAGACCAGCAGAATAATTCAGAAACTCCAGCTGAAAAGGCCATTCCTTTGTGTGAATTCAAGGGGAATTCGTTCCCTCCAAGGGCCAGTAATTCATTTGAATGTTGACTCAGAGATGACATTATGGGCCTGTCCTTCACAATTCCTCCAAGCATAATTTTGGCCTCAACAGTTTCTTTAATTGAATCCGATTTAGATGGGAGTCCACCAGCACTTCATTTTTATTTTATTTTTATGATTCAATTTAGCATTCAGTTTCAGTTGCAATCTTATTTTATTATAGTTGTTGCCAGCGGAAAATGTATCCACCTATTACTAACACTACATAAATTCAGATGCTGTCTTTGGAAACATTCTCACACGTACGAGCGTTAACATTTCATATATAATATGCCTACTTGTTGATAAGGCTCGCTGCATGACTCAGTGTCACGACCTTTCCAGAGGAAGTATTGTTTCAGTGCATAATATGTTACAAAGGCAAAGAAATGCAACCTTTCCCATTGCTGTAACGCGTGGTATCTGTGGAGCATATCCTCCGAGAGGCAAAGATGATTCAACTATGCACCATGCACTTGTTCCAGCAGGAGTGTTGATTCGAGAATATATTCCTTCACCAAGGAACTGGTATTCGCATGTCTTCATGACTTTTTTTGTTGTATGAACAAAGAAGGGCTCCGTTTCACTGATCTAGTTTCCCTTCCCCTGTATATTGTAGGTACTGAAATGGTGTTGCACCCTAGAAGTGGTTGCGCTGCACTATTTGTTAGCTAAAGGCAGTTAAAAGAGATGTCGTATTTCCAGAAGACCTGAGTATTCATGCTGCAGTGTCATCACATCCCCTTAATTTCAATAAGAAGTAAACTGAAGCTGTGATTATACCTTGGAGGAAACTTTCCAGGCAGTGAGGATGGTACAGGATCGCATGGGACAGCCTGGGTAGGTGCGGTGTCCCCATCACCAGCCCGGAGCCAGGACTGATGTGGGTTGCACTGGTCTAGCTACACAGTGGGGGTGACATTTTTGGAGAGCTTTTCTAGCCCTGCGATTTTACACTTACACACAGGATTTGAGTTTTGGGATCTACCTGCAGGAAGCACAAGTTATCAGTCATGTCTACGTTGCTGTATCATAGAATGGTTTGGGTTGGAAGGGACCTTAAAGATCACCTAGTTCCAACCCCCCTGCCCTGGGCAGGGACATCTCCCACCAGACCAGGCTGCTCAAAGCCCCATCCAGACTGGTATCCCAGCAGCAGGCACTGCAGGAGCTGCCTTACCCGATGCCCCGGCTGGTTTTCTGTGCCACATTAAGCTCCTCGCTGCTGTGATTAGACCACCATCTAGTGCAGAACTGCCTGGTTTCAAATTAGATTCACTGCAAGAGATAGCAAGTAGATCAGTCCACATTCAAAGGCCCGCAAGGCAGACCACTTCTGAACACAGACAAATTTAGAAGAAATTTAGATTTAATTAATTCTTTTTTTCTGATCTAAGCTAAGAGCTTTTGTGACATCTGAAACTTTTATCAGAGTTGACAATGGTATAAATACCATCCTGCCAGCTCCTAGAGTGCTAGCAAACAATCTTTCATCAACAAAATGAACTCTTACAGACGGCGCAAGATATAAACACCCATATGTAATGCACATTCTCTGGACCGGGTCCACCACTAGCAAAACCCTCCTGCTTCCCTGGAACCAGCAACACAAACTCCCTTTATATGTCCTAAGTGTCCGCAGTACAAACAATAACACATTAGCATGCTCTTGACACCGCTGTCAAAATAAACAGCTATTTATTAACATTCTACGAGGCATTATTTTTTAATGAGATCAATCGAGCAATAATGTCAGGGAAAAAAAAAAAAAACCTCTGCCCCAGAAAAAAGCATCTCCCTTTTACTTAGGACAACATCTGGTGCAGATAACAGCTGCCAAGGGCGAGAGCTAAGAGGAACAGTGATTGCTGGTGCTTGGTGGTTGCTTGAGTATTTTGGAGAACAACATTTTTTGCTGCATGGTATCCACTGCCAACTATTCCCTGGGATCCCAGGAGGACAATGCATTCCCTTTCTGCTCTTACTGGGTAAACGGAATAAAGGCTGAACACGATGCTCGCTCTTACCAGTCAAACCTGCACTAAATATAAAAAGATATTTAAAAGTGCCTCCTCCTCTGTCTTTCTGAGGTGAAAACCTCCCCATCTTCATGCAGGGAGACTTTTGCTGCCTTTTGTTCCTGTGGCTAAAGCAAATTTAAAGATACCAAGGAACCTCTTGAGAAAACCAAGAGAGGAAGCTTGAATGCAAAGTGAACTTACAAACAAAAAGCTATTTTTAGCGTTGGGGGGAAACTCTTAGCATTGGACAAACAATACAAGGAAGTTCCAGACACTGACTGCTAGGGAGAGCTAATATCCCCTTGCCGCTGCCCCACCTAGTCTGGACACGGGAATGCTGCTAAATTCTCAGGCTTCTCACAACCCCCAAATTATCCACCTTCCCCTTAGCGTGGTGCAAAAGTTCAGGGCTTAGGCCGAGAGCCACCTGGTGACCTTGGCTCATACACACAACCTCACCCTCCCGCTGGCATGGGTGATTTGAGGTCACAGCGTGACCCTGATGGCACCGTGGGCTCTCCGGTGTTGATGGGGATGGGTGGTGGGACTTCCATTTGCAGCACCACCAGATGTGGTAGTAGAGCAAAGCTGGAAGCACGCACAGGGCTGAGGCCAAAGAGCAAAGGAAGGGTCTTGTGTACCTCAGGTGCAGAGTAAGGACAGAGCAGCTGGGCAGAAGCAGAAGGAATAGCGTGAATGGCCTTGGGACAACCCAAAATGGACTTTCCTAAACACAGAGCAAAATATCTAGCTGTGCTTCTGCCCTTCATACATCTCTGGGCCCCAGCACGTTCTCTGCAGTTAGTCAATGGAGTCGCACTGGGGCCCAGCAGCTGGGGACCTGGCTGTAGATTCAGGACAATACAATAATGTTTTACCTGTCCCCACTGACCCTTCTTTTCCTCCTAGCAATTCTGCTTTCCAAAAAATAATATATTTTTCAAGCAATTATCGATATGCAGGTTCTTTTGGGGTGGAAAGCTTTAACACAGGAGGTTTTTTAGCCTACTCACTTCTTGTTCTAGCTGCATTCCTATTTATTCATTTGCAACTGGAGGGAGTAGTAGGTAGCAGGAGTCAAAGTGGTCAAGAACAGCCTGTCTTCTGAGACCAGTGAAACAAGACTACACGTGAAGGACACCGTTTCCCTTGAAACCTCTCCCAGATCTTTGTATTGCCCAGAGACCTGAACCAGTGTTCAGGGAACAGAAGATCCTGGGAAAGTAATTTCATGGAACAGACACATTTCTGCTTTTGCTGCTGCTTTTGCTGTGAGCTTACAAACACTTAAACCAAGGCTTTGATGGAGAGAGTCAATCAGAAACTGGACGCAAGGTGGGACTGTACAGAAAAATAGAAGCTGTACAGGATTGCTCAAGTCCTTATCTGTCCCTGTTGCCTATACAGACATCTTGTAGATCTGCCTGTCAGTGGGAGAGAAAGATATTTATTACGTTGCAACAAGCTGAGCCTCAGACAGCAATGTGCCCTTCCAGGGACAAAGTCCAACTCCGTTCTGGGCTGCAACAGCAAGAGTAACCAACAGATAGAAGGAAATGGTTCTTCCCCTGTATTCAGCACTTGTGAGCTCAAGTCTGGATACTGCATCCAGCTTTGGACTCCCCAGGACACAACACTGGCTAAGGGGAACGAGCCAGGGAGCCTGGCTTTACCTGTCAAGATGGTCTGGGGTCAAAGCACATGGCATGAGAGGAGGGAAAAGGGCTTGTTCAGGCTGGGGCACAGACAGCAATGGGGAATCGCAGCTTCCAGTACATAACGGCTGGTAACAAAGAAAATGAAGCCCGGCCTCTCAAAGATGCACAGCAAAAGGACAAGTTGCAGCAAGGGAGATTCAGATCAGTTACAAGGAAAAAGAATTTTGCCCTGAGAGTGGTCAGCTCTTGGACAGGAACTCATAAACCTTAGATCCATGTTGTTTTTCAGTGAGTCTTTATAAGCTGGATAGGGAAAGGCCTCTACACCCATCGCGCACTCAACTCTCTTTGGTCTCGTTAGGGACACTAGAGCATGCAGGCACCTGAACGCCTCTGTCTAGTCTGCTCCAGAAGGCCTGCTCTTTCTTCCAATGGCACTTATGCCACCAAATCACTTAGTCAATTTTCAAAGAAAGTCACCTTTGATTTTGGTTTCTGAGCCTCTACTACAGGCTTTTTCATACTGCTTTGTTCCACAGGTACTTTGCCCTTGTCTTGTTAAATATCCCCTGGGTGAGAGGACAGGGTTGTTCATTGTTGTTTCTTTCTAAATAATTCCCATATGTTTTTTAGTGGTGTGGAGGGCACTCATTGCAAAAAGCCTCCAAAGAAAGGGCAGGAAGAATTTAGTTCTGATCTGGCTCTTGGTTCCATCGCAGGGTTGGTCTGTATCTGCAAAGGGTTAAGGATTAGCTGATGGAAAACATCTGAGAGGCTCCAATAACAGAGCGTACGCAAACAGTGGGGTCAGGCTGACAACGCTGCTGGTTACACATTGCAAATCACCAGCTTTAGCACAGGCAGTACCAGCCTCGTACCCTGCACGACGGTTCTGCTTCTGAGCTGCAGTGACTCCCCCCTGCAATAACTCACCTGTCACTCCCGAGAATACTTTGGGATCTCTTTCTTCCACCCACCAGCTGACAGGTCTGTAGACATGCACCCCGATGTCCCCCCAAACCTCTGCCCACTGATACCACACAAACCAGGGGTACCTACTGTTTCAGAGCAGGCACTCAAGCATCCATCACAGCCAGGACGTTTGATGGAAGTTGTGCACTGACTCTGAAACACTAGGCTGCAGATTTGTTCAGTTTTTTGAGAAGAGAGACTGCTTGACAGGGCAGCATGAGTGAGCTCTCAAAGTATGCTAGGGAGCGGTGCACAATTATATTCGAGCACAAAGATGCTGCAGCCTGAAAACTAAAATACCCCGTGAAAGACAAGACACTCGCTGTCTTCTGCCCGAGTCCGTGGGTCTGTAATGTAGCACTGGCTCGAGACACAGCAACTCTCCTCATGGGGCACCTGGGACCACTCCATGCACAAGCATCTTTGCACAATCAGGACCAGCCTCGCACCCGGAGGAGCCCAGATGTGGACACAGCTGGCGCCCACATCAGGAAAGGCTCTTGAAGTGGCTGGGGAATTTGACCAATGTCAGAGTGGAACGGAAAAACCCCTTCCACGCTGTCTTATGCTTAAATACTGAGACTGCACCTCACTCCTCTCTGTTCCTAGAAGAAATAATAGTGCCACAACCATAATTAAATGCAGCTGTTGTTACACAGTGCTGGGGATATGGTAAAAACTGGTGTTATTACATACACACACTTCACATCTGGGATTATGCTGCCTAGTTTCCTTCCACTAACATTCAAAACCTAGTCTTTCCCACCTTCCTCCAAAGACGAGCACAGCTAATGGTTCAGGTACAAAGCAACCTAATGGCATTGACATCAGTGGGAAAATCCTGACCCGCACAGCGCGGTGCTGATTCACAGTGGTTCACTAAGCTGAGGATCAAACCCAAAAGCGTACAGAGCCCCTCTATCACAGAACTGACACCTCATGTCCCATGACGCTATTTGCTTCTTAACCCAAGTGGCACCTCCAGAGCCCACGGGTCCGTGCCTACAGAAGGTAACGAGGCAACAGCAGACGTAGCCTGCCGGGGTAAGGAAGCAGGAGTTGTTAGTGTGGATCAAGTCCGTGGCCCGTCTAGCCCAATATCCTGTCTCAGATGGTGGCCAGCACCAGATGCGTCAGAGGAAGGTGTGAGGGACCCCGTGTGAGGCAGATGTCATGCCTCACTGCAGCCTGCCCGACTTAGGAAAAGATGAAAACAAATGAGTTTATAACCTTTTGTCAGCCTGTCCCAAGGATGTAACTTCACAAATATTTAGGTCAAATGGGGCACACCCTGTGCTGCACAGAAAAAGAAGAAAACCCAGTGCTTCAACTCTTGGATGCCATACTCTGTGTGCTAGGTAAGATAAAATAGTGACAGTCACTTGCTATCGCTGTGGACTCTGGTCTGCTGGCTCAGCCCAGGAGCTGATGGTGGCTTAGGACAGAAGCGAAGTGAGTATTGCAGTCTCAGTGCAAGACATCATTTCCCACATGACAGTCACAAAAAAAATGTATCTAATCAAAGAAAAACAAGTATGAAGCTAAGCTAAACTAGGCCTCTCTCTGCAGATGTTTTAAAACACAATCCAGTTTGTACTAGGGATTCACCAAACTAAAAATCTTTCCTTGACGCATGGGCGTGCCATCCACTTCAGCCATCAGCTCTCAAAAGGTCATGAAAAGTCCCCACAAGCATGTTGTAAATGCGAAGACCAGCTATAGATCCATGTGGCTCCTCTCTTCTCCCAGTCCGCCCCTCTTTGGTGGGGACAGGAGCTGGTGACTTCTGCCAGGTGCCCAGCCAGAGCCAAGAAAACCTGAAAGCCGCAGACTGGTTCTTATTAAGTCGTAACAGGTTTTCTCAGGTATCACAAAAAACATCAGTAAGGTTCTAAATCAGCCTGGGACTCCATTTCCTCATGGCAAAGCCTGTCTGAGTGTCCTGGTTTGAGGTAAAACAGAACCAACTTTCTGTTCAGTAATTTTATTTCTTAGTTAGGCCTCTTCTAACTCTCTGAAATTAACTGCATGTTGTGTCTGAAACGGTTCGTTCAGAGTGATAAGACAGTTTGTGCCAAGGAATGGTATGCAGAAAGGCTCTTGCTTATACTTATTGCTGTAACAACCGGGGTCAGCTGATTTTGTTATTTGCCCCGTTAGAGGGTCGGAAGCGGAGGGGCGTACAGGGGTCCCACCTGCGGGGAGGAGCGGACAGGACAGGAGACCAAAAATTGAGCAACAGGGGTATTCCATCCCATCTGCCCCATGCTCAGTATAAAAGCTGAGGGACCAAAGGGTCAACTCTCTTCCTTCAATGGCTGACATCCGAGGAGGACCCTGTCTGTTCATCTGCCTTTGATCCCGATCCGTGTGTTCCTGACTCCAGCTCTGGAACCTGGTTCCCACCCGTCGCTGAGTCCAGCCTGGGACTTCCCCAGTGCCTGCCGGTGACATCATCGGGGAGCTTAATACGGTTTTGTATATACTGTATCTATTTCATTATTTTCCTTTTTACCTTATTATTAATATTCCATTAAAGTCGTTTAGTTTCTTCTAAACTTGTAAATCTCTCTTTATCTCTTCCCCTCCTCCCCGTGCACGAGGGGCTGGGGGGGAGCATCTGTTGCCGGCCATTGGCCGATTTGGCCAAAACCACGACACTGAGATGAACCTTCTCGCTTCTGTCTTGGCAATGCCTGGGGCTCTCATCCTGCTTGTGGAAATGGGTCTCCGCTCCCCATTCCAGTGCAACACGATGGAGGGTGGATATCACCTGGCCCGCGGGGGTTTTGTCCAGGGCTGTCCCGAGGGCAGGGATTCAGTCTGGCTGCAGCTTCCCCAGTGCTGGTCCCTCCTGGTGCAAACCCCAAACCCTGCAAATGCTGATCTAAGCACTGGGCAGGGCAGAAACCTGCCCCTGCTCCAAGGCTGGGTGTCCTGTTGGCAAGGCAGGACGGAGGCAAAAGCAGCTGAAAGCTACTGCTCTGCCCCAGCCTGAGTGAGGAGAGAGGGAAATCTGTTCTGCAGTTTGGCACAGAAGGGTCTCCCATGTCCTTGATATCCCCGGGGTGGTATCACTGATGGCATGCGAGCAAGGCAGAGACATCGCACAGCTCTGTGGAGGGCGCAAAGGCCAGCTCAGAAGCAGCCCTGAGAGCAGGCAGCCTTGCCCACAGCTCTTTCCCTCCATCAGCTGTTAATCATTTGCCTTGGCTGTGTTAATTCACAAATTTCTTTCTCGCAGCCCTGCTCCCATTGTTTCCGAGCAGGGCATTGTCATGAGGCCAGTTCTATATTTACGACAGGATGTCAGCCTACGCTTACAGTCGCTTTCTTTGAACTGGATACTTTTACCTTCTATGTTGGCAACGCTGCAATTCAACAGAAAGGTAGAAAAATAAACAAGTGTTTATTTAAGACATGCTCGGTTGTATTAAAACGCACAAGTGGCGCTTCTTCCTATTGGCTTTTCCACCCTCCCAGCCAGGAGAGCACAGGTTTTTTTCATGACATAAACAAAGGATTCATTCCTAAGAAGATTGAGAGTTTCCTTTAAAGGAAAACAAAAAAAGAAAGGAGGAAGGAATCTGCAGAATAGCCCTTCGGAAGTTACAACTCTGGAGGCCCTTTAGTCCCTCAGCAGCAAAATGTATTTAAATATAGCATGGCCTGCCCTGAGAAATGCCATATACCCAGCAAAGAAACAACTCTGCAGCCAAAGCCAGAGGGTGCCCAGCTTCAGGCACGTGCAAGTTCTTCAACCAGGCCTAAGAGCTGCATCTTTGACTTGAGTTGGCTGCTTCAAAAGGTTTGGTTCTGCTTTACTATGTTTTAATTTCCACACACAGCCTAACTTTGTGTTTGTGCAGCAAAGCAGCCTGCAGCCTTTGTCAGAGCAGGCACGCAGAAGCCCTTAGCCACTGAAGGATGCCACCAGCCACCAACTGCAAAGCAGACCTGAGACTTAACGCATCCACCTCCTCTGCTCCTCACACAAGGACCACCAGCCTCTCTCCATGCTCTTCACAAACAGAAGATGATCCCAGGAAATTTGCAAAGCTCTGACCTTATTCTCCATGAAATGATTTCTCGAGACTGCTCTCAGCTAAGTTCCTTATGAATAATATATTTCTTGGACAACCAGAGAGCTGAGATGTTACACCTGTGTGAACCACCCCTTCTCCATTCCTTGCTGAGATCATGAACCTCAGCATCCAAGTACAGCAGGTTATAAAGTGGGCCAGAAACTCCTTCTTCTCCTTCTCAAAACAACAATTTTTGGAAGGCAAAACTAAAATGTTTCAAAGCCCCAGTGCCATCCATGCCTTGTGGGAGATGTGACTCTGCATCACACCCCTATTTTCTCAGTGGATGAGGAGTGTGGTGGGCGACATGTCCCGTGACATGCCGTGGTCTCCCCTACCAGTGAAAGGGGTGACGCACCAGTGACAGAAATGGCTGGGAGCTCACCCAGGGAGCCTGGCCACTGGCAGGAATAGGGGCATGTGCCGTGGGGGCAAGAAGACCCATGAATGGGCATTTCAGGACACAAATGTTTCACCTTGGCCAGGATTACAGTCATAGTTTTGGTTGGGGTCATTCAATTTCCTGCACAAAATTTACCTCTTTCCCCTTCATCTCCCTGGAAAGCGGATCAGTTTGTGATGGAGGAATAAGCCAAAGCTCAGTCTTTTAGGCAGAATGCGATAGGAGTGTTTCGTACAATGTTAGTTTGGAGCCATCCCCTGTCACCGCGGCCTCCGTTCGATGCTGTACCTGCACTGGAGCTACACGGTGACTTTGTGCTGAAGGGCACTCTGACCTGTCTCCCACGCACCTTTTCCAGAGCACAACCAAGTAGCTATTAATTGCATTCAGCTGTAATGAGAAGTCCGAAATAACTCAGGCTCTCTGGCGAGACACTCCTCTTGTAACAACAGGCTTTGGCTGTGGATTTATCTGCCATGGATCCTGCTTCCCATACAGCACAGGGTAACTGCAGCAGGATGAACCCTAGAATGTAATAATATAAGCAGGAAGGGCTGTAATTTGAGGACCTTCCCACATCAAGTAAGTAAAACAATCTCCTCTTTCAGAATGCAACGTAATTCTTGCATAAGGCTCCTTTAAAATAATATACAGCGCTGCTGAACGGGAGCTGTGGGGGCACTCTCTCTGATCCTCGATTCGTTCTCAGATTTAGCTGATAGTTTCGCCCTGACTGCTCTAATTCATAAAGAGGACCTCTAAGTTTTTCTTTCAAATGCAGAAAAGGCTGCACATACCACTGGCTGTTTCCTGAGCCTTTTGGAAGAATGAAGGTACTGGCATACAACATGTGAGTTCACTCCTTGCTTCCAAATAATCAGTGTCCTGGTACCCCAATTTCCCTTCCCCAGACGGCAGCAGGTTCTGCTCATGCTGCAGTTCCCACCCAGAAGGACTCTTTGGGGGACTCTCTTCAGATACCGAAGATCAAAGTTAGAATAGGCTGTAGCTCTATCAGGTGAGCTTCAATAAATGGTATAGCACATTCGGACAGAAATTATTTCCTCTTTTCACTGTGCAGGATTTGTATTTGGGATGCAAAGTTAACTCTGGAAAAGGCAGAAAGCCAGCATATTATTGTTATGTCCGACTAGCTATTATCCCTGGATTCAGGGCAAGTGACATACTAAAGTATGGAAGGAAACAGTACCCTCGGCCCTCACTGCTGTTTGCTCCCCATTTCCTTCTGTCTGAAGACCTGGCCATTTTTTAGACATCCTACAAAACCTGGGAGGTAACAGGAGACTAGAAGACCATGAAATAATCTAGATATAAAGACACACCAGGGAACAGCTATATGTATTTTGCAATTACGTTCCTAAGGCAAGATCAAATACCAGTGCCCTGCTTCTAATTTTAGAAGAAGCCTTTCACGCTGCAAGAAGTCTTTGTTACCTCTCGCCCTGAGGAAATCACTGCTGGTCTTCAGAGAGCTACAGTACACAGAAAATTATATGTCACAAGAGCTGTCAAAATCTCCATTACAACCACTGGGAGACCTAGCCCAGTGACAGCGAGAAAAACCTGCCTTTGTTTGCTGCCAAAGTCCTAAATATTGTTAGTCTCCTTCAACAGCCAGAGATGTTGCAGGTCATGACAGAACAAGGAAGACCCAGGACTTTGGGAACAGGAACACAGAGTCCGAGCAAAACCGCACGGCCCCATCCAGATGGAGCCTCAACCGTGTTACCCCTGTGCAGCGTGGCTCAGGGAAGGGATCGCTTCTTCAGGCACAGAACTGGGCTAGAGATGGTCCGGCTGCCCACAGGCGAGCCAGTTCACACGCCGTAAGCTGGGGCGTCTTTACAAGATCCTCTCCAGCACCTCCAGCTCACGTTAGCACAAGTTGCATCTGCTCACACCTACCACTCTCAGCCAAAATACCTGTCCCTGAAGGGGCTGTGGGACAACGATACGTATTGCACAGATCATCAGATCAGAAGATTGTAGGAAAATGTATCATCTCACCCACTTAATAGGGACCAAAAAAATCATAGTTCTTGGCAGAGTCCAAGCAGCATCAACACAGTGCAACTGTAACAGAAACAGAGTGGAAGAAAAAGAACCAGCAATTCTAAACCAGGGCTATATTTCATTGCTGAGCACCAAGTTTGGAGCAGTGGAAACAATGCAAGCTGTGCAGCAGAAATCAGTCACCATGGGCGCTCCTATTTCAGCAAGTGCTTCCGAGAAATTTATGGCTAATCAGGAACATGACATTATTAATGCGCTTTGTACCCAGCCAAGTGCAGATGTGTGCTTGCATAAACCTTTCCTTATCATTATTAAAAGCGATGTGCTGCAGTCTGTCACTGTTCAATAAACAATTCCACGTCCAAGATCTCAAACGTTGCCGCATCGCATTCTGATGATCTGCGCTTTCCTTGCAGGGTGTCAGAGTCACATGCGATAACAAATACTTGACCCCAGCCCCTTTGGGCTGATCCATTTCCAAGAAGGGGCAAATGTTGATTACTCTCACATATTATTTTGCCTACATAGTTAAAAGTCATCCAAAATCTAAAGCCAGTGGAAAATCTCCTGCTGGCTTCACTGGGCTTTGCATCTGGCCATTAGTTATTTGAGTATGTTAGCCAAATTTATGCCTTTAGCATAAGACAGCCCCTAAACCACCATCCAACTGTAGCCTCCATTTTGGGGAAAGACAGACAGCTAGAAAATATTCTAATTCACACATCTTGTGACTTTGCTTTGTATTTTTGTTAACTTTTCTCAATTATAAAAAAAAAAAAAAGATCGACCAACAAAATTTTTTGCAAATACCGCCACCCCAGTTTCCTCTGCATTTTGGAAAAAAAAAAAGAGTTGCAGGGGTGCAGGTGCATTGCCTTTCCAGCCATTTTTCCTGTTTAAAGTTACATTTGTTTTGGTTTTGTTCACGTTTTTTCAAGCCCTTGTTTTTCCCCATCCCTCATGCTTGGCTGGTCAGCAGACTGGCTTTTCTAGGATGCCGCAGTGAACGTTTCCCATTTAGATGCAGGGAGGGGCCGGAGAAGACATCTGGCCTGGATTCTGGTGATTTTCTTCCTGCAGATGTAAACACGGAAAGGGAATTGGGAAAAGAAAAGGTAGCCTTTCTCAGGCCATATCCTACAGCAGCCAGGGACCCACCTGGTCCCTGGAGAGCATTAGAAAAGCCTCAACATTTTGCTAACTCGTGATCTGCCTCACACGGCCCCTGAAAAGAGAGAAGAGCCAGAATACAGTTAACTTTAGCTACACCCCAGCCCTCGCAATACCAAGCCATCAGCTTGGGGCAGGCAGCAGAGCCAGATCTCCCTTCTTCCCGCTGCCAGGGCTTGAACTGACTGGAGGGGAGGCAGATGGAGCCACATCGCACCTCCACTCGCCGTTCTTGTGCTCAGAACTCAAGGAGATGTGGGCAGGGGGAGCAGGGTCAGGCCAGGAGGGCAGGCAGGGAGTCCTAGGAGGACGGATGCAGAAGTGCTCCTGGTGTGCTAACCCCATCTAACTAAACCTATCTGGACACTACTCCATCACTACCAATAAATTGCATTTTCTTGGCAGAAACCACCCAAACGAAATAATTTCTTTTTGCCATCTCCAGAATGAGGGGCAAACTCAGCTGTTATAGTGCTTGGATCTCTTTCTGCCCTTTCCTTGACAGACAAAGGGCCTGCGTTGCATACATGCTCTGGAAGCCTTTTGTGGATGATATCAGAGAATCTGGAGAAAGTTAGAGCTCTGTTAGAAAAATTTCTCCTCCCTGGAAGTTTATTCAGCTGTAACTCTGAAAGTTATGTAAGGGAACTAGATAAAATTAGAGTATCGGATAAAAATAGCACTAAAAAAAAATCTTCATCTTACCATAGCATTTTGAGACCACTTTGGGGACTTTTCTGTTTCTTCACCCACTGGCACAGGAAGGCAGCCTTTGCTCTAAGCTGGCCTCTGGCTGAATGCCATGGCATTTGCACTGCCAAGGGAAAAAGTCACCTAGGATGGTTACAGTCCGGTTTCACATCCATTTGTGGCAACGTGGATGGCTGTACTTCCCAGGCAGTGGTCCTCACTGCTTTACTACAGAGCAACACCAAGGCATAAACCCAGGTCCTGACAGCGAGTCAGCACCGAGCTGTCAAACCAAGCTGAAATCTCCAGGAAGCAAAACGTTCTCTCTGCATATTTTTTGTACCACTCAGTATGTTACATAAACTCCCAACGGGTAGAACCATAGCAAGGGTTTGGAAGGATATATTTATTACAGCAGTAATTCTAGCATTTAAATTTTCTGACAGCTGCTGTGGACAAATATGCAATAAAAATCAAAGCCAATTCAAAGCTAATATTCAGAGGTGGGAGACTACATAAGCATTTGGGTTCTGGGCCACGTCACGTTTTGTTTAGCATTCGGACGGTATGGAGGACTGCAGCGTCCCTTCTCCATGCTCAAGTCAAGCTCAAGTCACTTTGGCTTCATTTTCCAAGCTTGGCTGCATAAAGTTAGAGCTCTGTCTCCCATTATCTGAGCAATTGGCTGCCATGGTCTAAAACATGACTGGCCCATGACACGCAGCTTGTAGGAATGAACAATTTGAGCATCCTTAGCTGCTCCAGTTCACACCTCCCCTCCTGCTGCTACAAGCATGATATCCTCTGGCAGGGACACAGGGTGGTAGCTGAGGACAGTAGAAGCTCAGATCAATGCCAGGGCTTGTCTGTCAGGGCCTTTGGGTATCCGCACAATGTGCCTATTCATGTTAGGTAGAAATAAAAGTAGCTTGTGCTGCAGAGGTCCTGAGCTCGCTACCATTCACTCCTGCAATCACAGAAAAATGCAGGTTGGGAGAGACCCCTGGAGGTCACCTAACCCAACCTTCCGCTGGAAGCAAGGACAACCTGAAATTATTTCAGATGAGCTCACGATGACGCCTTATTCCAAACATGAGTGAGGCCTTACACGAGGCCAGGAGAGAGACCCTACAACTGCCGTATGGATTCCTGTTGAGAATTGCCCCACTGATGCCCAAAGGAGAGATGGCAGCAGAACTGGGTCCGTTCAAAGCTTTTGGAGGGGGTCAGGGATATTTGCCAGTAACCAACCTGCCCAGAGTGAGAAGTGCTAAAAGGGACTCCACACTACAAGGAACTTTATTGATTTTAGAGTGCGGCAACCATTGTAGTTACACGTGACTGACTCACTTAGCGAGGTTACATCCCACCACAGTTGTTTACAGTACTCAGAAGGGAATTCAAATGATTCCTCCCTCAAAAGAGCTAAAACTGTGGTACTTCTTCAGCCAGCAGAGTTGTTCTCAAAGCAATCATCTGTCCATGACTCTGCACTATACCCTTCCCCATCTGTGAAAGCAAAATACCCGCTCTTTCTGCTCTCAGAGGCACATAGCGCTATGAAGATGTCCATTGAGGAGAACAGATGATCTCTGAAGATCTTTTCACAGCACCAGCTAACACATTAACCGTTGACTGTGTAGGGAACGCTGTGTCTACACAGCAGGACCACAGAGCAGTCTTTTGCACGAGGTGTGCACACGTTTTTTTGCTCACACTGCTTCAGTTCAGGCTCAAATCAACCACTTTAGGCTAAGGAACAGCGAGTTTCAGGATGTCTGTTGACATTCTTGCCTGCCTGTGCTAGATCTGTTCAGTTAGAAAGAATTTAGTTCTCTTCTGAAGATATTTTGAGTCTCATCCTGCCACCGCTTCCAAGAGTACCATACCCGAGCCTGGTTTTCATGCCCATCTCAGCAGTTTCTCTACAAAACTGAGCAATGTGTGCAGTAGGCAAATCTGAACTGGGGAATGAGCCACAGCCCAAATTCACCTAAACATATCCTAAAAGCCAAACTTAAGTTCAAGGTCTGCACTTGCGACACAGCTGAAGAGCAAATGCCCAGGCCCACAGAGGAGTGTGGAATAACAATGACTCCATTGCCTGTAAGATCCCAAGACCAGTTATGGTTGAGAGAGCAGATATTCCTGCTGGGCATGCATGCAGGGAAGAGTTATCCTAGGGAATGATTTCAGGAACTCAGCCTGTTATAGCCAATTCCCACTGAAATTTATGAGAGTCTTTTGAGGGTCTGTCTGCAGGGGTAAATAAGGACTCAGACACAGAAGGTCGGGGTATTTTGTGAAGTAACAGGAGGTCTGTACCTTATAGCCACTGAGATGAACGATCCAACCCATTGCTTTCATTCGAGCCCTTATCTCATTAACAGCAAGCAAGTCAAGGTTATCATGCTGGCTATGCTAATATTCAAGCTAATCAGTTCTCTGGAGAGAACTATAAACAAGTTGGTTTCAGGACCTGCCAGGACAAATGCGCTGCAGTTGGTCAGCTGTGGAAATATTTTATTATCTTTGACAGAAAATGCCATTTTTATCTGTAATTTTCTGTTACAGTATGTCTCAACAACCTGTGAAGGAAGAAAGAATTTGTACAAGAGCTCTTACTGTTCTGAGCTGCCTTGCCAGATTTCAGTACTTTTGCTGAGTTGGTTGAAAGAAAAATATACACAGCAGAAAAGGATCCGTCAGTAGAATGGGGAGGAAATTGCATCCTGGAGGAGAGAAGGCTTTGAGTGATGTGTGTCTTCGCAGTCTCTTGTGACGCCAGGGAATTTGTGACCCCTTCCAAGCACACACTCTACCCACCTAAGCTATCAGACCATATTATAGTTGCCATCAGTTTTGTTCACGTTTTCCCTTGATCTGGTTCTCCCCACAATGCTTGTCAGCTCTCCCTGCCATCTTTGCCTCCACTTGGATTCCCAGTTTTTGAGACGTGGCCTGGTTTTTCTTTACAACACATATTACCAGAACCAAATAATGATACCAAAAAATCTGAAAACCCACTTAGGCAGCTGACTGCCTGGGTTACATTTCAAAATTCTCTGCAATTTAAAGAACAAAGGTCCTTGATGAAAGCTTCACAGTGGTAGGTCTTCTGGGATCTACTTTATTTCAGAAGCTTCTGGAGGAAGTGGATTCATCTGTGGTTAAGGACAAGATAAGCACAGCAGGTGTATTCCCTGTCTCCAGCATGCTGGATCCTCTCCAAGCTGATTTCCATCCTCCCCATTCCAACAAAATAGTGTTCACAAGGGTCACTGATGACGTTTTCTTGTCCAGCTCTCTACTCTCTTCCACTCCCTCCTGTGTTTATGACGCCCTTACATCTTGTCTCAGCTTTCATGATCCTGTCCTCCATTTCTCTCCTGAGAATACTTTCCGTATTGAGCAAAGTAAAGGACCCTCCCATTGGTAATTTGATTCAAATCAAATCAAAGAGGGGTGGGGGGTGTTAGTTTGTGATTTTCTATTTTGAACCAAACTGTCCTAGGAACTTCTAGCAGTGTGTTCTGGATTAGATTCTGGACTGAAGACAACAGAGTGATGCACAGGCCCACGTTCTAGATGTGGGTAAGCCGAGGTACAGAGTACAGCAGCACTGGAGGTACAGTTCAGATCTCCGTAGTTGCTGTCATTTGTCCAACTCCAGGGAGCCACCAGGTTGAGCCAGATTATTGATTAGAGGGAAAGTCCTTCAGAAGCTGAGCTTGCACAGTCTGTTCTCATTCAGGAATGCAGGTTTTCTACTCACTGCAGGTTCCAGAGCCCCATCTTTGATGAAATGGGATAGCTCAGAGAAAACTCTAGCAGATAGCACCCAGGTAGATAATTTAAGGGGACTCACAACTACCCCTTAAACTGCAAGGTAAGATTGTAAAGAAACTAGAGAACAGAGGAATGACATGCAAATAGCAAAGATTCACTTGCAGCAAGAACTGAAAGACAGCGGTTGAGCACGTCTGATTGACTAGAAAACAATACAGACCCATCCAACCAACATGTTGATGATCACAGAATCACAGAACAGCCCAGGTTGGAAGGGACCTCAAAAGATGATCTGGTCCAGCCTTTTTTGGAAAAGGGAGCCTAGATGAGATTATCTAGCACCCCGCCCCATTGCATCTTGAAAGCCTCCAGTGATGAGGACTCTACCACATCCCTGGGGAAGTTTGATTGATTATCCTAGTGATGGATTGTTCTCACTGTAAAAAATTTCTTATATCAAGATGATGGGATCACCCTACCAACAAGGAAGACCTTTTCCACTCCCTCAGATTTCTTACTGACAATTCAAACAATGTGAAGGATTTTCTCGTTTTTCTGCTGTTTTTTCCTACTGTCCATTTCAAAGTTGTGGAGCAAGATACACCCACGTGCAGATTTCAAAAGCAATATTAAGAAGGTCAGCTCTGGTCACAGTCGGCTCTAATTGCCAGTTGTAGCGGGACGCAGTCTTTTCCTTAGTCACAAAGTACAGCACTTGAAATATCCTGTAGGATGAAAACAATGCCTGCTACAGCATTTCTCCCGATTTTTGGGAAAAGGGCCAGACAAGCACCACAATTAGTCATATGTTCCGAATGCAGTCCCCATTCTTAGCTTCAACCTCTTGCCTGTCCTTATGCTAAGAATGAGGCTACGATCTCCACCCCGGAGAGGGTCTTTGCCTCAGAGTCACAGACTATCAATCAGTCTGCTCCCAGTAATGAGGAAAGATGCTTTACTTCCTTCCACCTTCTATTTGGACCTTCGCCTTCCCAGTGGGATCATTTTACTGGGTAAAGGAGGACAGAAATAGACGGAAAGAAACATGTCAATACGTGCATTGAAGAGGAATTAAAAACAAAGCATAATGAAATATCTGAATGCACATGGGAATTTGCTGGAAACTAGAGGAGAGAGGAAGAGAAGCAGCTATCACGCCTTTTACTGCTGCAGATGGAGTTAGTTTTGAAAAGATCCTTCTCCCTGTCCTGCCTCCCTCCCCCACTTGCCCACTCCCCTGGGGAAGGGAAGGTAGCAAAGGCATCATTACAAAATTAATCACCTTGAACAGGGTAGAAACCTAAGATTTTAAAATCACCGCAAGAGGCAGAAGCGTCTTTGGGGGAAAGTTCAAACAGCTTCTCTTGCTTGACAATTGCTGGAAACAATATGGCAATCATTAGTTTCTCTCTCTCCGGTTCAGGGTAGTCCATTTAATTTACACATGATGAACAACAGACATGCACGTAGGTCCAATTGCAATATTAAGGTTGCCTCTCTTGCCAAGAATTATGCCACTAAAAAGCACATGTGCAGACCCATGTGAGCCTGGAAAGGGTTAATGGGATGCTGGGGGCTCATGCTTCTTGAAAAGAGGTAAAAGGAGGGACAGTAGCTCAGCTGGAGAACATATTTCACTCTCACTGTGTGACTATCCACAGGTATGGGAGAATACGTTGTCTGAGAAGGTAGACAACCCTCTCATCTTCAGCTGAGCCAACTGCACTCACTATGGATTGGGCAAAAGCCTCCTGGAGTGCATCTGAAAGGACAGCATCAGACCTGATGTGGAGGTGAAAGGATCCACGAGTCCTGCCTGATTTTTTGATTAAACCCCGAAGCCTCAGAAGAAATGCTTAGCTGAGGCCTCAGTCCATTGCTCTTTCCTGAGTGACTCCAGGAAAACTGGGTCATTTTTTACCCTTATGCAGGAGTATCTCTGGTCACAACCAAAACCACCTCTGCTCACCTCGGGCTTTGGAAATCGACAGCTTTCTACATGGACCACCACATACTTGGGACAGTCAGCAGGGTTTTCAAGAAAACCCAACTGCCAGAACCCAGCTCCGCACTCTGCATTATCATTAAAATGAAACATGTCATCCAGCCAACGAGTCTCCTGTTCTCTGGCATGAGACACATCACTACAAAACCAGGAGCTGCTGTCTGACCTGAATTCTTTTTTGCATCTTCCCTGTGCCATGTGCTGCTTCTCCATATAAACAGTCCATGCCACTGAATTCTTGGTGTCATGCTGACCTGCAGCAATGAGCCGTGTAGCATAAAAGTAATTTGATTTTAACCAGAAGCCACTGCATAGAGTGGAAAGATATTTTCCACTCTGGCTCTGGCATCGTCTGCTTGGTGACCTTGAACAGGTAGCGTTATCTTTCTTCGTCTCTTTGTTAAACAAAGATACTGGCACTGACCACTCTCGTGAAGTACTTTGACGTCTACCGACAATAAAAAGCCAGGTGTTGACATTATTGTGCAGCAAGTATTTACTCTCATCTGCTTTAAATCTCTCCCTCCTTCATTTTCATTGAATAACCCCTTTGTTCCTGTATTATGAAACACTGTAAGTAGAGTCCCAACCGCTCACAGAAGTGAAAACGGATGGACACAGACTGAGGGAGAGCCCCTCCTGCAGAGCAGAATTCCAGGGGTGAAACCCTGGCTCCATTGACCTCAGTGGGAACGCTGCCAAGGGGGGACTACTTTATTGCTGATTCACAGCAAATGATAGTAAGAAAAAGCATTTCGTAACATTTTCTAATCCGCTTCTTGAGGGTTTAGTCATCCCAAAAGTCAGTATGAATAAGGATTACTCTTCTGTTTCAACAAATGGACCCCTCATGTAAAACTCTTCCCAGTTAACAGTTCCTTCACTGTATGGTGGGGTGGGTTTTTTTGTTTTTTTCTGGTGAAGTTACCACCATCTGGGGCCAAACAACACACTCAAGCTCAGTAACCTTTCAGAAATATGACAAATGATGTCTGCTGCTCGTTTCATGTGTTTTTTGCCCAGTACGGTCTCTGAGGAAAGGAAGAAGGTGCCAAAACTGAAATAAGAAAGATAACATTGGTAAATGTCAGAGCTCCCTGGTGAGTGCAGAGGTCTCGAAGACTGGAGAATGCTGAACAGATGACTCACTGGGAAGGGTTGCCGCACGTCCTGTTTTTGACAGATGGGACACTAACTTATTTTATCTAGGATCCTACATTTTTATGGTATTATAGTAGCATCTAGAGGCCTTAATAAGTGAAGGTGGTGGCTTTTGGGACTGTGTGGGGTAGAAACTATCGTGCAGGATGAGGGAATTGGATTTAACGTAAAACACTGAGGACAAATCTTTGTATGAATATTTTGGAGCTGCTTATAGCCAGGGTTTGGTTTACAGGTGCAGAAGGGCATCTTCTTTACTGAAAAGACAGATTCTGTCATAGTTTTTTATATACATATATATGTACCAGTTCTCCATAGAAATACTGGATATATGCATCGAGTTTCTTACGGAGCCTGCTACGTCTCCTAATTGTTTGGATCCACGCTTCACACCTGCTCTCAGAGCTTAACTGGACAATGCAGAGATTTTGCCTTAGTCCCATGGACAGATTTCAGAATTATTTCTGTTCAGGTCAGTCCAAAAGCAAAAATTTGTTGTGTTTCCTGTACTGAAATAAATGTCACATTAAAAACTAAACATAATTTCCAAGTGAATAGGCAATGTATTCTGTATTTGAAATGTTGAAATCACAGACTGACTTTCCCATATTTCCCTCTGCATTTTCAGCCAAAGCCACTGGCTGAACGCAAAAGTACACGAACAGCCCTAAATCCCACACTATTTTTAATTGAGTTCACTATTCAACAAATAAATAAAGCCCCACAGCTCTAATGTAATGATGCTTGTGATGACATTTTCCACATCCTGATCCAGATCTCCATGTCATTTGTCCCACCACAAGCTGGTGTAACATACCCTACAGCAGGATGAACCGTTTGGAGCCTGCTACTGTCTGTGAACTAAAACAGACCTGGAGTGAAATCCTGACCTCAGACAATAGCAGCTTTGCCACCAGCATAAGTGGGACCAGTTTATTAGCCCAGGATTTCTAACTCAGGCATTAGAGGCTTGTATTTTTGACAGTTTTAATCCAGAAGCCCTGAGCTCACTACCATCATCTGTGGATGTGATTACATGGGTAGACAGGATAAAGCTGGAGTACTCAGAGTATTTCTGCTCCGCTTCTGCTTCCCAATTTGAAGCTGTCACTCAACCCATCCTGTCCAGCCAACTAATTGTTCTTCTGGGGACAAAGTCCTGTCTCTAATGCGCGCCCGTGGTCTCCCATTTAACATGCTGCTGAAGGAATACAAATTTGTCTGCTCCCCCCTCCCCTTCTTATCCAGTTGAAATAATAAATATTTTACTCATGATTTATTGGATTTCAGTTTGTTGAAAAGATCCTCCAAACAAATGAAGTTTTAATGGCAACAAACGCCAGCCGCAGCGCATTAGAAAACATAAACAGCAGCGGAGACCGTTAAACAAAACCCACTTCGGATACAGCTGCCATAGTGCTCAGCAATCTTCACCTCCTGAGGCCAGGGCCCTCAAGAGAGGGTCACAGCAAGTCCCTCACTGGAAAAAGAAATCTGGAACTATCACAGATTTGAGTCCTTTGAATGCCGAGGGTTGCAAGAAAGACTTTTGAAGTGGCCAGTCCAGGCTCTGGGCCACAGGCAAGACTTTGATGAAGGGATTCATTTCTAAAGAGGAAGAGCCAAGGCAGTCCCCGCTCTCTGGTCCCTTCCTGCTGCTTTCCCCACTGCACACCACTTTTTGCCAGCCCAGTCCAGCTCACCAGCTCCCCACCTCTGTCCTGTGCTCTCCTCCTAACAAACAGGCCCAGAGTCGAGCTCCGTCATTGCACGGGACACCTGCACAGCACCTGTGTTGGAGCCACCCAGTGCTGCCTCACAGATGAGCGAGTTGCCCTGAATGACCCTTACTGGGAGAAGGGCTGATGCACATGCCTTTGCAGCCCAGGGGAAGCGATTTAGGTCACTTTGTCGTGCTATGGGAGATGGATGTGCTACCTGCGCACAGGTCACATGAGTCAGTGCGTGGCTGCGTACCACAGAGCGATTGTCACCACTCCAGGGAGCACCCAGTGTGCTCGCAGCCGCCGCCTGTCTCCTTCACACATCTGACTCTGCATGGGTAGAACCAAGTGAGCTCTGTTTGCCTGGGTTCATTCTCAGTACATCCCTGGTTACTCCTCTGCCGTCCCATCAGATCTGCCAGCACAACTGGTTGTGCAATCACTCCTAAAGCCAACGCTGTCAAAACGACCAGATCCCTCAACTACTTCTAGTAGAATGATTTTTTTTGATTCATTTGGACAGTATCAGAATAGAGAGCGAATACCTGTGCAGCTACACCCGCATGCTTGAGACTGGGGCAGGTAGAGATCAGGTGGAGATCAGGTGGACGTGGCTGGCAGCCAGCAACCTCTGCAGAGAGCTCATCTTCAGCCAGAACAAGATGCCTCAGCATCACCTAAAGACCAAAAGATCCTAAACAAACACTCTAGTTACAGATACCCCATCCTATTTGTAGTGAGTGGATTTGCATCTGTTAACAGACCACCTAGAAAAGAAGCTCTTTAGTTCAATGAACTGCAGGGGGAAAAGAGAGTATTTAAAATAGGAGCCCATCATGGTTTGCTGCCATTGCTCATTTAGCCCTGGATTTAACCTGAATTCCCTTATCCTTTCTCCAGATACCAATGATGAGGCAGGTAAATTATCCTCCCAAGAAGTCCTTGTCCACTTATTGCAACTTTGGGATCTGCTACTGGACTCGTCATAAAATACGAACAGAGGAAGAATCTTGTCCTTCTATTTTCAGTAGCTAACAATTTCCCTGAGGTCTCCTGCAGCTTGCCTGAGAAAAATGCAGGTGAGACATGCCTTTGAGAAGATGGTACACAGCTACAGTCCTACATGGGGCTAGCTGTTGTAGCTGCACCAAAGAGCCAGTGGATATCGGCTGATGCTCTGTCCTGCAGAAGTCTGACCAGTCCCCTCTATCCAGTACATTAGCTGGACTTAAGGCTTGTTCGAGGTTCTTATTTTAAATTTTGGGGCTCATGGAAGGCAACAGACAGACTGAACACTTACCAGGACTCATTTTGACCCAACAGTGGCCCTCTTGAACCTAAGCAGCAGTTTCTAGACCAGAGCAAAGACTCAGTCTCAGAAGATGTGGATGGCTCAACACCAACCAGTAGCACACTGTCATGCACCAGGCGACCCTACTGTACTCACCAAGCCAACACAGAGGTGAATACCTGCAGCACACCCAGACAGGCCTACTGTGAAGGGACTTGGGCTGGCTCCCCTTTTCAGTGGTGTGACACAATGGAAGCCTTCAGGGAAGCTCTTCAAGCCACGGAAGCTTAACTAGGCCATGTAAGAGATGGCTCACGCTTGAGAGATAAAACACTTTATTCCTCCACAGCAATCACATCAAAGTCTAAGCAGAAGGGGATTAAGAAGAGCTATCCAACAGCACAACTCCCTTTTGTCAAGCCCAGTCCAAGGATGTTTTCTGCTACATAAATCCTAGTGTCTCATCTATCTGCAGCTTTTTCTTAACTCATAGATGCTACCTAAAACAGCCTGATGAGTGCACAGCCGGGATTGCCACCTTTTATTCAAACAGGGGAAGCATGGACAAGTAATGTGTTCCAGAGACTGGAAATCAGGATGTTTTGATTTGAGATAAAGTACAAAACATGTGTGAGTGACCAAAGACACCCCGCCTGAGCCTTTCAGGAAATAAGTGATTCAAGACATTTTACCATAAGAGCAAGAGTTTACTGTCAATAAACCATTGTTTACTGTCTACACAAGAGCTGTGGCTACTACTTTATTCAAACATTCATATTTTGTCTACTTAATCCATTCCAAGTCACTGCAAACAATTTCCCTTTCATCAGTCGTGGATGCCTGGGAAAGGGCCCTGTCTGTCTTTATGGAATCCAAACTGCACCTTGACACTGCCCCATCCCTGGAGGTGTTCAAGGCCAGGCTGGACAGGGCTTTGAGCAGCCTGGGCTGGTGGGAGGTGTCCCTGCCCAGGGCAGGGGGGTGGGCCTGGATGATCTTTAAGGTCCCTTCTAACTCTAACCATTCTATGATTCTATGACAAGCCAGCATGCCCAGGGCTCCTACGTGCACCTCCAAGCCTGCATGTGCACTGACCTGTGCCGGCACCACTTCCCTGCTCCCTTCCCAGCTCCAAAGGCCATCAGCAGGCTTCATACAGTACTTTGCTGAGGCCATGCCATGAAGCCTACCTTCCAGGAGCATGGCCCCTGCCAGTACAGCTCATGCAGCTCTCACACTTGAGCTCCTATTTGGAGATGCCAAGCTAAGACCATGGAGTACCAGCATGGGTCAGACAGATGCCAAGTATCTGCAAAACACTGAGTTTCGTTTTTTTTAAAAAACCAACCCACCAACCATAAGGCCCACGACAACCTACAACAAAAAGCTAGTTCTACTCCAACCTGTGGGCTTACCATAATAAGATGGACTGCACTGGAAAAAGTCATAATCCAAGTGATTGGAAACCACATGCTGAATACTCACCAGCAGATTTATTTCATGATTTAGAAAATCACTAAGTCATCACTATAAGCACCGCGCTGTGTTGTGTACTGAAAAAATCTGTAATTAAACTGCAGCAGACCATAATTGTTCCAGGAATGAAAAATGTCAGGAACACAAAGTGGCCAATGTGGATTTGCAAGAGATCATGCAATGATTGTTTCAGGGTAAAAGCCATCTGTTTGTTTGAATCCTAAGCATTTTAATTCCATTTTTAACTGAAGATCCAGGCTAAGGAGAAGGCAGTAAGCCAGGAGGATGAGGTAGTTACATGAGGTTAATAAAAATGATCACTGACAATAGCAGGGGAGAAAAATAGAGAAATCTAAATACATTCACTGAGGAGGATGTAGACATAACCAGAAACAACTCAAGGTTCTGCAGTGAACAAACCCACAATGGTAAAGAGCCTAATTCAAAGCCCATTGAAATTAGGGTCTTTCCACTGACCTTGTCGTTTGTGACTGCATGACAAGCAAGACTTTTCCCATCGCAGACTGTCTACCACAAAGTCTTTTCTGTTTCTCTAGACATTTTTCCACTGTTCTTAATAAAACCATTTTCTTACATTATGTTAATATTTAAAAAAAAAAAAAAAAAGAAAAGAAAAGAGAAACCCTTCAGAAATACACAATCAACCCTGAGGTAATTTTCCTAAAATAATTTTTTAAATAAACTGCTCTGTACAAACTTCAGTCACTTCAAAATGTGCTTTGAAACTGAAGACTGTGGAAAAGTTAAAGAAGTGATTGCTGATAAATAGTTCCATATGATTTATTGAATATAATATCCTTCCCCCTACAACAGAATGCTTTTTCAGATCTTGGGGCATGGACTTTTTGCCTGCTAAGAGGTGTGTGCTAAGGTTTAATAAGATATTTATATGCTAAAGAACTTCCTCCAATTCCAGAACACCCTATACCTATTCAGCATCGGCAGTACACTCTTAAATAGAAATATCCTTTAGGATGAAACTGAACTAAATTGGTGGAGTTGTACAAAAGTGACTTCTATAAAATACTTGAAATGTTCCTGTTTGCTGTCAGAGCAGGAAGGATGCCCAGTTTTAATTAGGTGGTGACAACACCCAAAGGTTTATCAGATGTTCTCCTAAATTCCACCGAAATTTTTCCTGGGGTCTGACGGAGAACGGAAGTTGTCACTGCCTCACAGCAGCATCAAACACACATGATGGCAATACAACAGCAGATGGAGAGCTTTTGATGGTAAGATTATGGAGTACAGTGTCTCAATAGTGGCTCTGAGAAACCAGACCACCCCCCTTTTTTCAGAAGAGGTCATATAAGGCATTTCAGTATATGGCACGGGGCCTTAGAAATACGTTATCTGGAAAGACTCAGTGTGTAAAACAAACCCAGAACTATGCACCTTTTCAGCTTTCCTGCATAGCTCTATTGCACCAGTTGCCTTACAAAGCACTCGGAAAACCTCCCTGGGTAAGCTACTGCAAACTTTGGTTTAAGACACACATAGATGTTTCACGCTGGCTAGACAGGATTACTGCTTTCTGTAAACATATTGATGTAAACAGCCAGAAATTATCCAGGTTTAAACAGACACAGGCGCATCCATATGCAAAAGCCTCAGGTGGAACCATCCTCTCTCTCCTGCTAAAGCAGTACGACTTTGTGCATAGAAAATTGCCTTCAAGACAACTGGAGCAGGAACCCAAACTTTGTGCCTCGCCTTTTGCTAATCGTGTGAGGAACAGGCCAATAATCCCCACATACTGGAGCATAAGGACTTCAAATTGGCTTTACTTAGGACACGTGTAAACCAACATAGGCCTGATTTCTATTCTACAGATGCCCAGCAGCTTCGGGCCAGAAGCCACATACCTTGGAAGGGTGAAATCATGTGTGCGCTAATCCACTCCTTTACACAGTGCTGGATCTGGCCGGGATCCCCAACCCTACTCAGGCAGAATGCAGGCAGGAACAGGCAGATCTATCCGTACCAATTCATCAGATGTGAACTCAGATGCCTTCAGAGTGCTTGGAAGGATGTAAATGGTGCTCCTTTCCAAAACCCGTAGCAAGGAAATGTCTGGGCTGAGCTCTCTGAGCTCTCAAAAGGAAACAGGTTCTTCACTCTCAAGTGGCTCAATGAAAAATGTCATTCAGGAATGGCAGTAACACCTCTGTTTGCATGCAGCTAGATCATGCCAGAAGTGCAGGTGAGAACACACAAAAGCCCCAGATGCAAAATACTGAGACTAAGCAGAACGGGGCAACTGAGGTCCAGGTTCCCCTTGATCAGCAGGGTTGATATCCAACCGGTAGGATCTTGCCAAAGGTATGAAATACTGGGCCTTTAGGAAAGTCTAGAAGGAAAAGTGAGAGGGCACGGGAAAATACCATAAATGGTCACCCAAAAACCCCCAGAACTACAACCAGCATGAAAACCCCTTCTATAAGAAGAAAAGATAAGATAAAGATGCATTTGGTTGGAGAACTGAACCACTTTGTCCTGTTGTGCCACACATCTCTGCAAAGGCACATACATGTCCCCAGATGTCCCAGTAGACTCAGTACTTTACTCTCAAATGCTCCTTCAGCTGAAAATGGAGCTGAGCAGGAGCAGGACAGTACTGATCACAAAGGTGAGGAGGAAGCCAGCTGAGTATGAACATGTGGGACTCACTCATATGTTTTGTGTTCTTCTGTTTGTTATAGGAAAGAAAGGTTGCGTGTGGGTGGGCTGAGAGCCCCCCACTCACACAATGTGGAAACAATAAATCATGGGCAGCCCTGAGGAGCCACCTGTGATTTTTAACTGTGAAAAGCTCTCTTCCTCCTCTGGAAAAACCTGCAGTTTTACCCTCCATCTTAATCTCAACCCAGCACAGGTTTCTTGGGAAGGGTCTCATAACCCATAAAGCTCTCCCTGGGACAGGCAGCCAGGGGGTCTGGGAGACAACTGGCTGAACCACTCAAGTCTGGTCTTGCTTGGATGTGGTTTTAGGCTCAACTCCGCATACACTTTGTCCCTTGACTATTACACCACTAGGTCTTGCTTTGGCTAGCCCAAATTCCCATCACGACTCGGTACACACAAGGAATGTCACATCTTTCAGCACGCTTGTTCTGCTTCACTGACTACAACAGGCTTCCTTAGAGGCAACCAGTGTCTCACCCTTCCTTGGCACTTTTTACCTGTCTCTGCTTTTCACATTTCTCTTTCCTCCCAAGATTTCTCAGTGGGGACTTCTGAAAGTCCATATTGCCCAAGACTCAGCACGGAGCAGGGATGAGAGGAAGATGGTGAAGTTCATTGATCCCATCATGACCAAACACACATATACTTCAGACAGTTTCTGTAATTCCTCAGCCATTCCCCCATCCTCTGGAAAGGGGTCACCTTGTTGATCTATAAACTCAGGAATCAAATGCCTCTTGCAGACCTGGTGGGTAAACAGGCCAGCCTCCCCAGTAGCCTTGCACAGCTACATATGGCAAGCAGAGCTTCACAAAGGCTTTTGTCCCCATTTCCCATCAGTCAGACCCCATGAAGACAAATGACTAAATCCAAACTATGGCCAAGGTTACCTTATCAGTGACCCCCAGCCTCTGGCCTTGCTTCAGTAGGCCCTAGAGATCTCAGAGTGTCCATTCCCAGCCACACAGAGATGCTCTCCCCTGCCACATTTTCTGCCCTGGTAAACATTGCGGTCCTTTTCCCTGGGAAACAGGGGCTGCGGAGCATGGAATTAGCTGCATCGGTCTCAGGGACATCCCCAGAGGGAGGTTATTAACCTGATATTAGACATTTTCCACTTTTTCTCTGTGTTGGAGACTTTTCTAAGCTTACCTGCCATTTTGGTCCCAGTGCCTGAGGAGGTGAACGGCATCTTACCGTCTCCACCACGAAGACACATATGGCTTGCCCTACACGCACAGACGAGTCATTTCAGTCAGAGACAGGCAACATCCATCCTGTGCACTTTTACCACGAATAACAACCTCTATTTGTCTTTCCTTTCTGCCTGCCTCAGTAGAAGTCTGCTGTTGGCTGCTGCTAGCAGACAGAATTGGCCTCTGTTATCTTTATAAACGTGAAATATGTGCCACTATGTTTGCAATTATGAAAGTTTAAATGAAATCTTAATTGCAAGAAAAAAGTATTTTCAGTCATATTTACACTACCTACAGTGAGTAATGAGAATTCCGACTGTGTCAGATGTCAGAGGTTTTGTTGTTGTTGCTGGTGTTACTGTTTTGACCAGTTCCTGAGCAGAATTGAAGCCATTTATAGAAAAAGATTACAACATATTCTCTCTTTTTTCCATTTTTGCAATAAAAATCAACAAGCTAAGCCCTGCCCTAGCTACAAAAGAGTTAATTTAAAGCATAACAGTGGGAACCATGCTCTTCTCAAAGGGATATTTATTTGGTTTTAAAGAACTCGTTCTTCATGCAAAGAAATTGAAGGTTGGAACCAGAAGAGAAACATCTGCCTCCAAAGTTATGAGAAACTGTGTTGCACATTCCTAACCTTTCTCCTGTCCTTTTGGCTAAAAATCAATTACTTCTCTTTTAAGGTAACGTATACATCTGGGCAACTGGGCAACTAGCATATGAAAATCACTCTTCAGAGCTAAACAAATAGATTAACTAAAAAGAAAGGGCATAATATATTTTCACTTCTGGGAAGAAATATTTTCAATTACCTTAGAGAGTTCATTCTGGAGGGAAAATCTGATCCTTCCTGGCCTTTAAGATCTGAGGAAGGTACAGGATGACTGTAGCAGACGCTTAATTGTTTTGGGGTTTGGAGCAAAAGTGAAAAAAAAAAAAATCTTTAAAACACTTTTTGACGTAATTTGCCCCTTCACCACTCCCCTACATAAAAATATTTAGCAAAATTTTGGCTCCTTTGAGACCGCTATTTATCTTAGCAAAAGAAGGAATAACAAAGATTTCAATTTTTTACCCGTTTCTGCTAGGACTGGGGGTGGACATGTCACCCACAGCCCCAGCAACACAGGGCTGAGCCTTGCTCTGGGTCATTTGGGCTGAAGTGTCCAGTTAGATATGACAAGAAATATGGAGGAAACTGGGCACCAGCTAATAGATGGTTTACTAAATTCTACGTGCCTGGCAATTTTGGCAAGGGGAGAAATGGAAAAAAAGATAGTGCAAAGCTACACAATTGTCAAGAAATTCCAGCATATCCAAAATGTATTACCAGAATATTTTTATGCTTTGAACAATGCAAACTGAATGTATTTTTTTCATTTAATCAAACTGCTTTTCCATTTTTTTCAGCTGCCTTTCCTATCTATTTAGAAATGGTTTTCTTGACTGGGTGAATACAACTGTAAAAACATCAGACTAAAGCACTTAAAGACACCAAATAATGCTTTTGAGAACAGGTAGCTTTACAGAGTCCAGAAGGAAATAGCTGAAAGCTAAAATGTTTGGTTTATTCTGCAGGAGTGGGGCATAATGAAAACAGATGGAAACAATTTGGATGGCAAGCTTCTTTTATACATCTCAACATCTCCCTAACCTTAACATTCACCTTGAGTACAAATTGCCCCAGCAACTCGCAGTCCAGGATTAAGAAACTATTGCTTATTTAAATACAGATTTGCTGGGGATATCCACAGGAAATTTGAGGAGCTACTTACTGAATGCAGACCATTGTTTGCGTTACAGTAGCACTTGGAAGACTCCCGCAAATCAAGCACAGGGTGCACGGTACTGTACAAATTTCGGAGGTACCCTCCCTAGCTCAAATTGCCATAATTTTCCATGATTACTCCATCACCCAAGTGTTTAGAAGTTCCTGTTGAGTCGAAAAACTCCCTTTTACCCTGAAGCTGTCCCGGTCCCATGCAGCTAATACAAAAAAAAATAGGGAGGGGGGGGGACGGTTCTCATCATGTCTAGCAGATGGGCAGCTGTGGGCACAGAGGTGAATGTGACGGGTTCAAGGTTCCGCAGGCAATCTCTGGCAGAGCCAAGAGTAAATCCACGTCTCTGGCACCAAAGCCTGTGTCACAACCAAACCCAGCTTTTTCTCTCTGATCTTGCTTCTCTCTCGCTCACATAAATATTTGCATGGCTAGAATGAAACCACATTGCATTTTTTCCCCCTTAGGAAAAACAAGTACTTAAAATATTTCTGTAGTTGCCCCCCTCCTTTTTAAGGAGTCGGTGGGGGGAATATATTTTTATTTTTCTTGGCAAAGAAGAAAAGAAAGGGCAGGCCCAGGTGGAGTCACGTTCCCTGAAAGCCCTTTATTCTTCAGCTCTCCCCGCCCCGGCATCACTGCAGGACAGCACAGACACGGCCACAACAGCTTGAGAGCCCAGCTCAGGTGTGGGGAGCAGGTCAGCAGCACTATGAAGGTTTTTCTAAATGAGTCACCTGAACATTTTCATGGGAAAGTCGTGTAATCCATGCTGGATTACCCGTGCCAACTGCAGTTCACTTAAAATTGACCCAGGTCTGATTACAGTACAAGCATACGCTGAATGTCCTGAGCAGGATCATCACGGCGGATGAACGCGATTTAACCCAGGCCTCCCCGTCCTTCCCAGGAGCAATGAGAACAATTCACTCCCTTTAAAAACCATCCAGGGTCATCTCTGCCTCTGCCAGAGGAATTTCACCTGCTTGTGCCAGCAGCGTGTTCAGCTCCAATAAAAGTACCAGAACATGCTCCCATCCACATGAAACAACCCAAGGTGGAAAAACTTTGCTCCGAGCAACTTCCCGCTTTGCTCCGAGCCCTCCTGACCCCTCTCTTGGGAGGACGTTGGTTGATTTTGCAGCCATAAACCGAGCCCCCTTCCAGCGAGGCGAGACATGAGAGCGGCTTCATGCCCGCTCGCCCGCGAGGGTGCAAAAGGAGGAGGGGGAAGGCATGTATGTCTTCAATATGTCTGCCCGTTTCAAGCCTTTATTCCTAACACATGTTTCTTCTTTTATGCAAAACATGTCTCCTCTGTTTTCTGTCTCCTTGATTTCATTTTAAAATATGCAGTATTTTTATGGCATGAAGAGATAAAGATATGAGGAGGGGAGGGAAAGTGGTACAAAAAAAGCAATTAAGTCTGGTGGCTGGTTATTGTAATGCACTAAGAAACAACCAAAACCATTCCCTTTGAAAAAGGGGCCACTTCTGCTGCTGATATGCACAGGGTTTTCACAGCTCCCATTAACATGACTGGAAACTATCCAGGTAAAACTCTTGTCTCGGTCAAAGATTAGACTATCGTGTCTGAGATGAATGGAAACCTTTCAAAGGAAGAACCAGCTTCATTGCTGGATCTCTCCAGCCCTGTCAGACATTTATGTAATCCATATTTGTGCTCCAAAATTCTTGTATTAATACATGAAGGCTCGTAACTGAGGCAATAAACTGCTTTAATGAGCTTTATGGAGTACATCTATGCTGAATGGCTGAGCAGGAAGAAGTACAGGGAGAGCCTAGATGTTCTGCTCTGGAGTAGACGGGTCGCACGGTTTGGTTTTTATAAAAAGTGCTTTGGAGGTTTCTGAGATCGCAGGAAGTTCATATCTGTCCATTGACCCAAACCCTGGGCCAAGTACTATGGCACAACGCTTCCAGGATGTTGCTGTCCTCTTCTGTCCTGCATACCTGATCCTGCAGAAGTCCCCACAATTTGAATTAAACCAGTTTTGCCGGAAATAAAAAAGTCCCAGTCCACAAAATTTTTGGTGAACCATGGATTATACAGAAGAACTCAAACTGGAAGCTGAGATCAGCCTTTCCCAGGGAAAGCGCTGCAGGTCAGGAGTATGTGACACCACCTGCCTCCCCAGGACAAATTCTTCTTGCCAAGTTGCAGGCAGCTCCCACTGAGAACATGCGCCTGTATCCACGAGAGCTTTTAACTCCGCTCAGGTACCACCCAAGGCCTTGTCACACCTTAGAGAAGTGCTGAGCCACCCTGACTCCATCTGTGCCCAAGTTTTTCAGCTGCTCACGCAGACCAGCTCTGCCATCAGTGCCTCCACAAGCAGCTGAAGCAAGAGCCTCCTCGCCTCTCAGATCCAGAGGGTTTCCCCCCCATCTGCTCCTGCATTGGGGTCATCTCCTACAAACCTCGCACGACCTCTGCACCAGGTCCTGTCGGCGCCGGGGATGCCGTGGGGAGGTCCGGCTCCCCACACGCCTTGGGCTACGAGTGCATTCCTCAGCATGGACAAGCCGCTTGGTCCCGGTGACAGAAGTTAACATGAGCTGCTACAAGCTGGGACTATTTTCCATACTAATCTAGTCATAACGTTAAAACAAACTATTTCCGGACTGCAATTATTGCACCTCATAGAGAAATTGTACGATGCTGAAATTAACAAAATGCTCGAGTGCATTTAATTACTAACAGATACCTTTAAACTTGCGGTTAGGAAACTGTTAGCCATTCCTGAAGCATGTGCCCCACAATTCAGTTCCACTCTCAAGCATTTTCAGAATCTGCTGATCCATAAAACGTACCATTGGAGAAGGTTTGTTTTGGCAGAGGTCTCAGTTTTGTCCAGCAAACTAATGGTGTCCGTTAACACACCATTACATACATCGTTAACATACTTGGCAACTGGGATTTCCCCTCAAGAATAAAGAAATCATGTGTAAATCATAATTATTGTCCGCCTGGCAGTATCAATCATCACACACAAGGCACTTGTTCTAATTCTCCGCCCGCAACAAAAGTTCCTTACAAACGCAACTGGGGTTGTCCTTGTACATGGTGCCTTACTGGGAAATCACCAGTCCAGCCACATACGCAGTGAGTTTATATAGTCCCCGTCAGGAATGCAAAGCCACTGAGAGACAGCTTGCATTAGGTTGACAACAATGTACTGACATGATAAATAAGAGACAGGGATTACCTATGCAGCGATCCCTGCCCTTAACACGCAATTCTTCCAAACAGCCACTGAAATCTATTTCTTTTCCTCTGCAGATGTCTCAGGAAAAAAAAATGAATGTAAAAAAAGAGCCCCATCTATAACCTTATGAGAATTATGGTGCTGAGTACGCACTCCCCTTCATGGTTTGTGCACACTCTTTCCCGTTTTATTCCAGGTCCTGTTCAGCTGTACAGGTATAGATCAGGACTGACTTATTTTCTTTGCTTAGACCATAAGCTTTTTTGGGGTGCACTTGGGGAAACCTTGCAGAGTGGGTTCTTTTCATAGCAGACTAGACTTCTGAAGGAGTTCAGGTCACACTGTGACACCCAAGTTGCTCGCTGGGCTTTCAGCAGAGCTCAGAGATACTCCTCTAAAGCTCTACTATGAGTCTGGCACTAAGAAAGGTGGCTGAGAGGTGACAGCACAAACTAGTCCTTATTTCAGTATGTAACTTGTCCTTCTTTAAGTATGTAAGCAGGAGGGATTGGTCCCTACTCCTAGAACTGAGATGTGGGACTGCTGCATGAGATTTCATTCCCTGAGCTGACGCACCTAATCATGACACAAAGATTTTCTCACATTCAAAATCACTCTCAAACCTGTAGGATGAACATTTAAGAAACACAGCAGTGATCAAATAATAATACCAACAATACCGCCAGCAGATGTGACTGCCAAGCAACATTATCTACTCCACAGTTTATGACACACATTTGATGGAAAACACTTGCAGCAAGAGAGATTGGCATTACAGCCAAGGAAAAAAATTCAACGGTGCAGTTAGCACAAATCAGGGGTGGGAATCTCAAGCGCCGCAGTTTTTCAGGAACAGGACGGAATAACAACCGTCACACACCTCTAAGGGCTGACACTGCTTTGGAGCAGAGATGGTCTGGCTAACCTTGAGCTCCTGCTTTCTAGGATTCTGTGATTTCCACTCTCTAATACAAAATGGCTTTATACTGAAGTGCGCAAGTCACTGCCTCGCTCACCATTTACTTGACAGGAAGGGATGGATGGGCATTCACGTTAGGCGATGAAACAGCGTCCACAGTATGCTCCTGACAGCCTCTGGCCTTCATGGAGGAATGAGAAGCAGCCTTAACTCACCGACACCATTTCTAAAGAGAGAGAAGCTCCAACAAAATTCATGCTTCCCCCACCACACCTCGCCTCGCAGTGTAATGGTAGGAAGCCGGAGGTAGTGTTTAGTTATGAAACCAACAAAAAAAAGAAACAGGGAATTTGCACAAGAAAGATAAAACCTCTTTTACAATTGCAGCTTGAGAGTCTCACGACAGTAAAGGATATATTTATTTTCTCCGTTTGCATTTACACTTCATCTCTGATTCCTTCCCAGTACTCCCACCCTGTATTGCTTATATAAAAAGAGATGTACTAGAGACTCCAACTACAGTCTGTAGTATTTTCAGGCCTTGATGGAAGTCTGCAGCCTATTTTCCAGGCTCGTAAATCTCAAGAGAAGTGTTTCATTATTCTGTCCAGGCAGTGTGGAATATCTGAGCCATAGATCCTCACGGATGTTTCCTTTCTGGGCCATTCCATAGACAGGCAACATTTTGCATTTCAGAAGTGCCCTTAAATTCTTTCACCAGCCCATTCCTCTTCAAACAAGTTGGAACTGAAAATTCCTCTTTCAAGTCCCATACGATAAATTGCAACCTCAACATTCCAGCCTGAAAGGAGCATTTCTCCTCTTCTCTTCAAGCATTTTGCCTTGTAGGTAGAGGAAGACAAAAGCCATGACCTTCTTCAGCAAATTCAGGACACCAGAAGCCAAAGCAAACAGCTTTTACAGTGTTTTGTTGTGCTTAGAAGTAAAGTACACAGTTTTCTTCAACTAAAAGCAGCACTGTTTCTGGTACCGTCGCTATAAGCTAATGGATACATTAATTAGCAACAGGCCAAAGCTGTGAAGTCTGCGTAGGGATCCAAATTAGCCTTGTATTTGGTAGTCGTGGTTTCAGGACCACCTTACCTAGGCACAGGAATTTGTTGGATTCTGTAATACTTTTATATATGTGCAAAGAATATTAAACCAGCTTTGTTATTAAGCCATCTGGAAAATGTAAGCTGCATCTTAGGAGTGACTGTACGAATTCAAGCATCTGTCCAAATGCAATACATTTCCAAGCTATTCTCACTTAGCAAACAAAGGAGACAAGTGAAATACCTCCCAGAAAAAAAGCTCTCGTTTCCGACCTAAAAATCACAAGAGTAGTGGCTTTGGTCAAAGAAGACCAAGAAGTTGGTGCAGAAACCAGACTCCTCACTGCAATGCAATACATACTCTCAGGACCAGCTCTACAAGAGCCTGTGTTGTTCAGATAACCGTCCTCTTTCTTGCATCATTGTCAAATAAAGGCATTTCAACCTGGGAGGAAAGTGTTTCCAGTCAGATCTTCTCTCATGTTCCAAACAACTGGAGGAGTCCTCAGAAAAGGGCCCAAAACATCAGCCTGGAGGAAGTGGACATACGGCAATTTGCACAGTGCTCCAATGCACTTTTGGACCTGCCCATGTCCCAAGGTAGCTTGCAGGCTAACTGGGAAGCACCGGCAGTGCCAGTTTGCTCAGAGAGGAAGACGAGTGAGACGAGCACCCTCTTTATGTCCATGCTGTAGAGCTTCTGTGAGAAGAAGGGAAGTAGGGGAAAGCAGGATAAACCAATTAAGACTAATCATCAAGAAACAGATGAAGATCTGCCTTACCTTTTCCATCTGCCTCTTTGGAGAAGGGTAGACCTATAGTGAAAGATGAAGTCTTTGACCTGAAGTGATGAATGAAAACATAACTGATAATTCAAACCTGCCACGGGGCAAGTTTAAAGGAGGGTTGCCCCAAATGGTTTCATTATGTTCACAAGCTACTGCCAGGAACATGGATATTTTTTTCCTGTGTTTGTTGGTTTCTCTACATTTAAAACATCTCTGTATGTTTGTTTTTCTTCCGGTCTTTTGTGGTTGCTTTGTAAACATCTGGGCTGGTTTTTTAGTCCTTTGTACAAGAAGCGTGTGTGTGTTAGTTCTGCCAATGGCTCTTAAGTAATGTTTGTGGGGATGGAGGAATCGGTTAAAACAGCTCCTTTGAAAGGCCACCCCAACCCAAAACTATTATGGGAATATCTCGTGAAATGTCCTCTTCCCCCTTCCATACCGCACCATCAATTTCCCTGACTAAAAAACTGTTAAAAACAGAGCCCTCTCTTTCAGTGGTAATTACTCAAGATGACATTTACTTCTTGCAATCCCATGTTTCTACTGAGTTTCGTGGTGGTTGTATGTCACCAAAGGACACCAACGCACTTTCAATCTAAATGAATTGCCTCATTTGTAAGGCACAGAGGAGTACATTTCCCGAGAATGAGACCCATACGTTTCCTCTCTAGTATGCAACACCTTAATCCATCAGAAAAATGTTAACCCCTCCCAGTAGTGTAAGAGTGAGACTTTACAGCTAGAAAATAAATTGTTCAACAGCATTTTCCTGCAATAGATATGATGGGTTATTTGACAGTCAAGATCCTAATTCTTTGAAGCTCCTTTGAAAGCCCCCACAGTTAACATTTTTATATTACTTCAAGCAAACTCTCCCCCAATAAGTGAAGAGCTTCAGAGCTTTTAAGACCAAAGGAAACACTTTGTCTGTCAAACTCTACTTTCCCGTACAATCCAGACCATAAATTTTCACCTAGCATTTCCTGCTGCAAACTCAAGGATTTTGGTTGGTCTGTTACAGCTTTTCAAGAAACATTTGGTTTGACTTGGACCTCTCTTGTTGGTGCTGAGGCCCAGCCCATCGCACCCTGCACCCACCTGCTGATCCCTTCCCACTGCTTGGGCTGATTGATAGCTGCTTCTTTTCCAACCTGAGGTGAGAGCCTACTTCAGCCTTGTGGGAGGTCACAGGGAGCTGGATTTTCACGAAGGACGCCTCACCTCATTTGTCTCAAACCCCAAATGGAGGAAAGGTGGAGGAGAGGAGAGAGGTAAAGCGAGGAGGCTCCGCAGGAGGAGAGCTGGGGACACTGGGGTAGAAAGCTCTGCAGGAGGGGAGCTGAACAAGCTGAGAGCAGAGTGGTCAATATTATGGTGCTACATGGTTTGTACATTAAAATTTCTTAATGGGCTCTTTTCCTTAGGAAAAAATAATCTTATTTCACAGGCTTTCGTGATTACAGGGTTCCCCCCTCCCCCATTCGAAATACCCCCACGAAGCTCAATCTTCTTAATTTGCTTGGTCACAAATGGGAACAAGCTGCACTTTCCAAATAAATATTTTATGGTTTTTTCCTTCTCTTCAACAACGGAGTTCATGTAACAGATTATCTGAACCAAATGGGTTTACAGTTCCCTACCTCCCCAGTTCCTCACCAGTAAGACTACCACAGCAGAGACAGACCACACCTCAACACCAGCAGTGCAGTTGAAGGAAAATGTGGGATTTACTCCACTTTGAATTTGGGTCAGCTTACCCACATTTTATTTACTACTAGACCACTAGTCAGTAGCACATACAGCCCTGCTTCTCAGGAGCCATACATGCTTTCATTTTGCACCCGTGTTCCAAGCATTGGTCAGACAGGTACAGTTTTAGGGAAAAGGATGGATTTCTACACGGACTGATCTAAGAGGACAAGTCTGGACACAGGGCTCTGAGACAAATCGATGGTTCCCAAGCACAGACACTATTCAAACAGCTCAGTGTTCTACATCTTTGCTTGCTCCCTACGGTTGCAGTTGCAAGTTGTGTTTGTCTAGATACAAGGGGGAAAGAAGTGAAAGCTAAAAAGGGGAAAAATACGCTGTCACCAAGAAAATGTTACTCCATTACTGTAGTTAAAGGTAGCAGATAAATCTGTAATGATGAGGAAGGACAAAGACGGAGCACTACAGTCCTGACCTGAAATTTCCTGAGTTCATACAGTATCTTGAGCTTTGTTCTAGGTCGCCACACAGTGCAGGAGGTATCTATTCTCGTTCTGGCTTTCTCCCATTATTTCCCCTTTCGTACCCAAAAAGACTGAGAAAAAGAAATATGGTCATGACTTGGACTTAATATTCATAATAAAGTTGTAATGACAGAAAGATGCTCTTTCTACTTGAAACATCATTACTCATCCCTTAAAAACTCCAAATGAAGGTTCCCATGGTCTTGCAAGAGCTGCCTCAGAAGATCCTGGAGGATTGATTCTCCCCTCTGGCACTGAGTTCACAGCATATATACCCAGTACAAACTGGACCAACCCTTCTCTCTCTGCATAAGAAAGTAACTTTCATTTCCCTCCATAGCACACATGTCTGTGCGCACTGGGGTCTCTAGGAAAATAAGGCTGCAAGCTATATCCTAGCCGACAAACAGGAGATGCCCACAAAAGACTACACGACTTAACCATGATACCTATGCTTGTCTGTGTGTGCATGAATTTAAGCCTCATGTCTTCTTTCTCACTATGTTGGAAGAATTCATTAAAGAATTTCAGGATCACTGAAAGAAAGCAAAGGCAGTGGAGTCAGAAATTCGGCTTCCGTCTCAGTTTAACTTTCTCTCTGTTCTTTTCTCTGACTTAACACAGGTGAAAAGGTAACACTTTTAGACAGCCAGACATTTCCCTGAATGGAGAATAAAAACACATCAGCTATCAAAAGGGAAATAAACATACATTGGCAAAGACCACACAGGACTAAGACAGCAAATATTGCAAGAGAACACCCACACACACCCATGATGACCTGTCTTGTTCCTACCAGAGATGCCAGCGGATGAGAGTGACAAAAATTCTATTGTAACTCTCCGCTGACGGAGATTCTCACACTGTTTTGAAAAACCTTGGATGATAAACATCATGGCTGACAAACACCCCATCAGTGACCCCTGCAGAACTCCAACCCCAGGTAGCAGAAGGTTAGAAAAACATCCTTTCCTAATCACTGGCTGAGACTGATCTGATAAACAACCATTAATCCCTCCAGCAGCTTGCTCAGCAGCTCATTACTTTCCATAGTGAAGCTACATCACAAATCTAGAACCATGGGCTGGTTTGATGATGGCTCGATCTGCTCGTCTGCTGATTACAAACTGATGTTTCACTCGTAACAGGAAAAAGGAAGAAAGAAAGAAAAAACCTGTGAAGGGATTAAACCTAGAGCAACAAAGAAAGATGTTAAAATGAACATGGAATTAAACCACAGGAGATTAAAGGGCTGTTAAAACCAAAGAACTGAATTTTGGAGAGTGACAATCACAAATGCAAAGCAATGGTCTTGTATACCAGTCACAGGGGGTCAAAACTCAGCAGTATGATGTGAAAGAATCACGAAGAGGTAGAACGTAGTGAAGTAATAACGGGAACAGCGGCAAACACCCAGAGTTCTCTGAGCTGAAATGGAAATTCTGCTCCCATACGTTCAAATATGAAATTTCTAAAAAACAAAAATAAATCTGGAAGTGACTAAACCAGGCTCTTCCTCGAGGAGTGAAGACTTTTTAAGCAGGAAACATGTTGGACTCCTTTCAAGAGAACAGGTGAACCTCTCTACCCCAAATAACATCCTTAGGGAAGCCCAACCTGTAAAGTCTGTTTCTGCTTGCTTCAATTGCAAGAGTAAAGTTCCATCTCTTCTGTCTGTACATAAAGCCAAACTTTGACAAAATCTGGAAGAATCATAGATTTCACTTTTGTCCATCTCTGAAGGTTTCCAGGGTAGAGCAAACACTGCGTGTTCAGAGTCTGGAGTGTGTCTGCAGCTCCAGAAATGAGCAGAAAACGTGTTTGGGTCCAGAGCTGAGGGAATGGGATCTGTATGTTTGCCAGTGGGAGAAGAAATACGAAATTCCGAAAGGTAATGTCTTTAAGCTTGCTTTTAGGCTGAAAACTGAATTGCAACAATTTACAGTAATAACCAATTACAGTTTATTTAAAAAAAAAAGCTTTAATTGGATGTTTTGCATATGAACTCTGTTCCCACAGAAAAGATTAGTTTATCGAGAGCCAAGTGACTATTGAACTGAGAGTTTGGATTATGACGAGAGGTCTGACTCAATAACGTGCCAAAGCTCTTCTTTCATATGGACAGTGCAGACCTCAGGTAACGCCTCAAATGTTTGCGAGGGGACCCAGCACCCGGGGATAACTAACAGAGAGCCATTCATATGGACACAGCTTCTTCTCTCCTGGTGGAGACACCAGGCCTCTGCTAACCCTCTCACTTCCACTGTGGCTTTCTGAGTCATTCCTGACGTACATGGGCGCATCTTTGGCCAACGGTTACAAATAACGTGACCGTGCAAGGGTAACAGAACGAATCTGGCCAGAGGTAACTGAATAAAACATGACTTCAGACAGACTCCCTCTTGGTTTTGCACTGTCAAGCAGCCAAGGCTACGGCTTGTAGCTGCATGAGGTGCATAGCTGAGATAAACAACCGCTGGTGACATTTTAGGCCAGCTGAGGTAATAAATGAACGTTGACCTCCATTACTATCTCAGATGAGTGGAAAATATTGGCTCAATTGGCAACAAGTTTCCACGAGCTGACTTAGGATAACAGACCATGCCCTGCTTTTTCTGTGTTTTCCATCAGAGTTTTGAATAGCTTTTTGTTGCAGAAAATCTTTAAACCATGTAGCACACACAGAGCTCCGAGCCATCCAAGCCAGAACTTGGGTCAGGAATGCTCTGACCTTGATACAGGACAGATAACGGCAACTGAAGATTACCATTATTTTTTTCCATGCCAAAACTAATTCTCTGTGCCGTGCTTCTAAGAGAGGAAGTCACTGATAAGCAATGTTTACATGCAGTGCAAAGCTCTTTAACGTGAGGGCACAGCCAGTGACTGGCACTATTGGCTGTCCCAGCACAGACAAGCTCCAGAGACCTGGGGGGAACCATTACAAGACAATTTGCCAGGAGGGGTGAAATGTGTTCTTTGAAGAGCTGTGGAAAGCCCAGCATTTGGACTCCCTGTGGATACCTGCTCTAGCGCTCGGCTGGTGCGAAGCGATCAACCACAGAAGTGCCCTCAGCCCACAAAACAGAAGGTTGAACGGGCTGCGGGCTGAAGCTGCAGGTGGAGAGCTCAGGGGAGGTCTGTTTGCTCCCCACCAGAAGGAGCCTGAGTGTCTCTGGAAACCAAATGAGGCCAGAAATTACTTTTGTGTGCCATCTCTGACCTGCATTGACAGCTTCTTTTCCTCAAACCAGGTACCAACTGATGAAACAGAAGTTTTGCCTAGACCAGTCTCCCCAGAAGTCAGGATGTCCCCTTGTCCTAAATACCAAGCAGGGTTGACCAGAAGTGATGTGCACGCTCTGTTGATATTCACTTGCTGCATGTACTGAGGTCTGTGAGCCAGGCCTGGCAGTGAAAGAGTAAACCTAAACCTATGGCCATTCAGGTGAAGCCAGAGGAATAAAAAGGCAGAATTTATCAACAGGGTTGCTAAATGGTGTAGCAGACACTGGGGTATCAACATGAGTAGTCTGGTACAAAGAGACCCTTAAGGTGAAAGAATCAGGGTAACGAATTACTTAAACCTGGACCAAAGGGTCTTTCAAATCCCCAGCTGGCCCTTCAGATATTAAACAGGGATGGGGTTTGGCTACAGGTTTATGGATTAGTTGAGAGTTTCACTACATGGATATGCTCAAGGATGACCTAACCATTCGCTCATACCTGGTCTGCATAAAGCATTTCTGCTACAGTGGTAGCCCAAAGCAGATTCTGTGCCTGCCTGTACTAAATTCTTTCAAAGGCACGAATATTTCCTGCAGATCTGGGCTTTCTTTTCATTTTGAAATCACAGAAACACAAACGCGAGTTTCCTTGGCAAAGCTTCTTGGTTTGCCTTGCTGCTGGTGCAGTAACCAAAGCCAATGAATGAGAAGCAAGATGAGTGAGTACATATCTATCCAGTTGATAGCCATCTTACAAAGCTGTTTGAGGGCAAAAACGTACATTCTCCTGTATTGAATCAGGACATCACAACTACAAAGTGTTCCAAGTTAAACACATCCAAAAACTGTTTGACTCATGTTTCACATTTAATTCTATATCTCTAAAAAGGTTTACAAAAGCAAAGCTCGCCTGGACTAAACAACTGAACTGCATGAGGCACGTGGCATTAGCTCAGGCTTCTCTGGCCAGCTTTCTAAATGAAGTGTTTGGAAATAAGAGAAACACACAGATTTGGGAGTGGAATGGATAAGAGATTTAGTTTCTCCTTTTATAACAGAGTCCTGTGTAAATCTGAAGGAGCCTGCAAAACCTCAACAAGACATGCATTAAAAGCAGCAGCAGCTCTGTCCACATATAATAGAATTATTAAAAGCAAGGCAAAAGAGAAAGATTCAACACGTTGCTGGAGAGCTGCCCAAAAGCCCACAGTTGTGATGTAGTGTTTGGACTTGAATCGCGTTAACAGGGCAATATAAATCTGCAGAGAGTAAGACCAAGTCTAAAGAGAGCAGACCAAGCCAAGAAGGCCCAAAAACTGATCACAGATTCAAGTGGTAGGTAGTTCAAAAGGCAAGTATTTGAAAATTCATTCTATATAATAAAAAGCTGGCTGTGCTCATAGTTTATTTTGAAGGTCACACATACATTTTTGTACCAAGGGAGCAAAATCTGAGCTATCAAGAGAATGGCATAGCAAAGTGCATTATAAAGACTTCATTTCCCTCACAGGTTCCACAATGGGCAGTTCAGTTATTGGCAGTGATGATGTTATTTCTAATGTAAACATTTCACTTTCAGCACAGCTGAACTGGGAGGGATTATAACAAGTAATGAATGAACCTCCAAATACCTCTCCAAGCCAAAAAAACCCAGTGATGGCATGCAGAGCTGAATCCTTCCAATCATCCCGAAAGAGATAGAGAGGATTTTGCATGACTCTTAGTAATTTCTACATCCAAAACTGCCAGCGATGCCTTTTCCCACCCCTCTGTGGTCAAGGCAATTATTCTTCCAGGTTCTCACTCTTGGCCCGCACCTCCATTGTCAAGTCAATGGAAGAATGACAACATCCACCAGCTGCCTGGACAACATCCAGCCTGGATTATTACAATGAGCTTGCATGAGAAACAGGATTAGAAAAGCAGAGAAAGTCTACTGATAAAGCTGCCCCATTTGTTTTGATTCAAGATATTAAGGTTGCTCAGTAAAAATCTGTGGTATGTGGGAGACTTCCCTGCACCCTGAACAGCTCCACAGCATTTGATTAGCTTCTGCTTTATTGCAAAATCCAATACCTGGGGGGTGATAGCTAGGTTAGTTTCAGTGAAGTTTTTCTAGGTTTAGCGTTTGTATATTTTCTCCTTGGTTTACTAAAAAATATTCCTCAAGATTGCCTACAACTGATGGGGAAGGGAAGTTCTTTGTGCAGGATCTCACTGTTTAATTTATGGCATATCATAATGTTCCCATTCCTTGTAATAACATCAGCTAGCATCCATACTCTCTTAAAATATGGTCCAACCAGATGGGTTTGCATATTTACAAGTCTAGCAATGAAATATTCAACGTAGTAATTGCTTATATCACATCCATTTTGTTAAAAAGCTCTCTGGAGTATTCTTTCAAAAACTAAAAAGACCACCCTGCGCTGAAAATGCAGGGTATCGTTTGCCTGTGCACACTGACTTTGGCTTGATGAATTTATGAATGAAACTGTAGAGCGTGACTGTTTATCCTGCAGTATGCAGAGAATGGCCCCAACAACCAAGGAGGTCCCCTCGAGTGCCACACGCCTACCTGCCCACTGAGTCCATAAAGGATCACGTCTAAAACATCAACCAATACTGGTGTGTCTGGTTGCATCCGTGGAAAAGGACACACAAATAGCTTTGAGACAGAAGGGCCACTTCAGGCCTCTCGGGAAGGTGACAAATGACGTAGCAGCAGATATGGTCTGTCTTGTATCACTGTTGTAATATGACCGCCTCTCAGACCTACTTTTAAAACCTTTGTAGTCTCACTGATATCACACCCAGGCAGATCCTGAACTCAGGAACTGTTCTTTTCTGTTCTGTTACGCTTTGCTTTTCTTATTTGTGTGCAAGCCCTTGGCAAAACAAATTCTGGGGACCACACTTTGGACGGTCAGATGTGAAGAAAAGAAGCAACATAAGAGAAGTCAGCTTTGAAGAAAACCAAGGATAGTGCTTGGCTGACCGAAAACCCTGGTGTTGGAATCTCCAGGGCTCACAATACTTCTGTAAGAGAACAGAGATATTTTCTACTGTCTTCGAAGCAAGGTGTTTTATGATCTGGAGGATCCCGTGATTGATGTGGCTTTTGTTCCCATGCAAAAAAGCATTTAATCCTTGGCTTGAGCCTTGTTTTTGGACATGAGACTGGTGAAAAACTGAAGCGGTGATTACAAAGTGTTCCCTGTTCTGGGAGGAATAACGAGTGTAAAAAACACAATCCCAAGTGCCAAGCAAAATGGCTAAGGTTAATATCATTTGTCATTACAAGTGCAGAAAGAATATTAGCTGCCAGAAGCTCTATGCAAGGATGTGAAATCCATATTTCTTGTACTTTTTTTCTGTTTTGACAACTAGAAATAATATTTTTCAATTGCTAGATCAACCTAAAAGTTATGGCAATGCAGCCTTAAAAGGTTTCACAGCCTGCGTGACCAGCATAGAGGCAGGGGTTTGTGTGCAGCTCCACGCACCAACTTTGACCATTCCTGTGGATCCCGGGCCAGGTCCTGACCTCATTCAGATCCATATAAAGCCACAGCCGTTTCGGTGGGGCCGTGGGGATGTGAGGTCAGAATTTGGCTGGTTTTGTTGGCTGAGCTGTGGCAGGTGGGCACTTGCCAAAGAACTTCGTAATGGATGGTGTAAACACCAGGATTGCTCACAACAATTATGTAACCTGCACTTACACTGCCTTATAGAAAGATTTACAAAAGGCGACGGTCTCCACGGCTCTCCAGCTCCACCCGTGTGCCATCATAGAGATCCTGTGTCAAGTCCACCCCGTCTGAAACGCAGGTGGTGGTGTTTCTGAAATTACAAATGAAAACTCTGTCTCCTTGCACAAAGGGCAGTGCAATAATTCGGATAACCAACAAGCCCAGAATGAAGCAGCTCTCCTGATCACGCGCTCTCAGTTCTCACCCTTTCCAACTCCTCACCTCATTTCTACTTGTCCCTCCTGGCCAGCATGGAGCTGCATGGTTTGGGAAGAGTGCTCAGCTCTGGACTCTCTAGAGTCAGCTCAGCTCCGCTCAGCCCAAAACAGCAAGGGAAAAAACTTTTCACATAAAGTAGAGGCAAAAGGACTTCTTAGGCCCCTTGGCACACAGGTCAGCAGGAAGCAAAAGCAATGAGATTGGGGAGCATACTTCTGGAGTATGGTCTCAAGTCTCAACAACCACCTTTGGTCACCCACTACATCAGCAAATTTCTAGATATCTAATCATTACATAGCTACCACTCGTGTTTTCTCCCTCCCTTCCGTGCACATCCTTATCATTATACCAGACCCTTCTCCAATCTTCTTTCCCCCAGTTTATGGCCCATTAATTCATGGCTGGTGACAAATAACTATAAGAAAGGCCCAAATTCAGAAAAACAGTATTTTACTCTGAAAGAAAACTGCCTGCAATGCACAAAGTGTAGCTTGATTCCTCACCCTTTTGCATGCTTCAAGAAACACGAACATCTTGTAATATGCTAAAAGATTTATTTCTAATATGAAAGCCATATTTAGTATTGGTTTGGCAGCGGCAGGAAGAAAACCACAGGCAGCTGGCATGGATTAAGTGTTAGTTGCTTGATAAACCTGGAGTTGTCAAGACTTTCAACTTCCCTACTGAAACTGCTGCCATCCAGAGCTAAATATTTGAGAAGAGTGCCTTTGGAGGAGCAGGGGTTTGTTCTTCACATCGTAGCTGCATGGATACCAGCAAGAGATATGTGTTTGCACACATAAAATTTCTATGAAAAACAAGAACTGCCTGTAGCTTCTCTAACGTTCTCACTGACAGGCCCTTGGTAACAGCTTTAGATGCATCAGCAGTACACTTCTTAATCCTTTTAAATGATAAATATTACAAACACAGTAGCTCACTGTTTCCTGGAATAGTTTCACTATCTGAAACTTCCACTAGTTCAAACTGCAGAATTCTGAATCTTTTTCCTCTGAATGTCAGAGACTGTTTACTGACTAACATTCAACTGTGCTCTGAGGGAAATGCAAAGAACTTGGGTCCGTGATGCTGCCACCTGAATGAACGGGGTGCTTCACACAGTGCAAAATTTGAATTAGATAGTCCAAATTACCAAATTCACTGCCAATGACTCACTGAAGTATTTAAGCTTTAAAACCCTTATTTGCTAGTAAAACGCTGGCACCCAAATGTTTCCACAAAGCTAACATGCGAGGCTTTTGAACATAGGCCAACCAAATTCATTTTGGAATTTGAAATAATATCCATAAGGATTTTTTCCTATTTGTTCAGTTCTAGTCACCATTTCTTACTGACATACCATCTGACTTGAAGTAGAAACGAAGACTCTTTAAAATGTCTTGCAATTATTCATTTATGAAGTGTGGGATTGAACAGCGAAAATTGAGATTGCCTTAAAAATGTCAGTGCAGGTGTCTTGACAATCTTCATTCACTACCACGTGTCCCAGGCACAGGCTTTTGCTGTCCCCCCACTCCATGAAGAATTGTTTCCTCAGCCTTGGAAACTCAAGTGCTCGAGTCAGGACACTTTCTCCTTCTACAATTCCCAAGGAAATGATTCAGTTTACAGAACAACCGAAACCAATAACCACCATATTCTTAATTCTTGCTTTTTGTTTTATATGGCTCACAGGGCTTGTATTTTTAAGCATTTTCCTGTAACTTTGAGAACAACAAACTTCTCACTCCAAAAGCGCCACAGAATCACTCGATTCCAGGAGATGGTGCTTTAAGGAAAAAACCTCCAGAAGTGGTAAGGAGACCCAAGTCCTTACCAACAGTGCTGAGCTGCGTCCATTATACTTCACAACGTAATCAGGACTTTATGTGCCTTTTTCCATTTAAGTGAGAAAGCAGATTTACTACGGACGAAGCCACTTAGGACAGCTGATTGCCAAAAAACAAGCATGAGTAAACAAAATCCATCCATGAGTAAGAGATGTGGGAAGTTCCTGACAGGGCACCCTGTTTGCTTGTCATGGGAGAAACATTTCCAAAAACAGGCTTATATTTAGCAAGTAATCTTGGATTTCACAGCTCTAAATGCAATTATATGCCAGATTTTTGTCACCCAACCTTCCATTAAACCCCAGATACTAATAGCATCATATGCCAAACGGCCTTTCACAACCCCTTGAAAAGTGACTGCCACTAAACAAACAGTTTGCTTTTGCTGGCAACATTGCAAGTGATTCCCATGAGAATGGAGCTGCTTTGGGTTCATGCACAGCAGCTCAAGTTCACCGAAGGCCAGGGAGGAATCGTCCATAGAGGACTAGTTTTGCACAGGAATCTACAGAAGGACCGTGAACTGCACATACTACTAGTTATAAAGCTTTTAAACCAGCCTTGAGTAGGTTCAGGAGGAAAGCAGATGTGAGCAAACCCTATCGATGTGGGATTCAGTGCCTTGCAGCCTGGTTTCTGCCAGTGGAGAAGACTTCACCCACCGGCAGCTGCCAAGACTGATATAGGTAACCGAAAGGAGGTTGGTGGACATCCATTGTTCAGGTGTGTTTCCAACAAGAAAGTCACTGCACCAATTCTCTTGCAAATATTTCAGCCTTTGGCTCACTTCCCCCACGCACACCCCCTTCAGATGCCACTAAAGCAGAAGTGAAAAATATAACTTGGAGAGCACATTTAACATAAGTAAAGAGATTAAGGAGTTTATCTGTCAACACTGGTGTCCAGATGTTTTTAAACTAAAAGAAAAAAACAGGGGATTGAGAGAGATGTTAATTATAAGCTCTTTTCTTCCCTTTAAAATGTTTTAAAATATTTGTTAAAATACCTAACTTTTCCTGTAGGTTTTGGAGGGGGGTTAAAAAAAATACCAGCATAGATGTCAGACTAAACTTCAGTGTCTACACAGGCCTGATTCCTACCATCGGAGTTGCTTTGCATATCCAACACTCATAGAGGAGTTATTTCATAGAAATTTCTGTGTATGACTTCACCAGTACCAGAGCTCAGGCTCAGGAAGATATTGAATTCCACAGTTTTTCATCCTTGACTCTCAATTTCCATCCCTAATCCAGTTCTAGGAGCACTGAAATCATGGACTTGCAGCTGGACCTACAGCAGGCTCCCATGACACCAATCCAGCTTCCACAAGGTTGAAAATAAAATGTAGTGAATAAGTTAAATTTAAAAAAAAATCTAGAAAGGGCATGGGACTCCTTTAAAAACAAGCACATCCCAATAGTGGTTAAATTCAAAGAAAGGCTCAGTTCAGAATTACACCCATAAAAAAGGAAGCCAGCCCCTTCTGCTTTACCCATCTTTCATGTGGAGGACATCTATTTTAATGTTCCTAGAGGCTGCACCAGTGGCTTCTGGGATTTATTTGATGAGTTTGTGTTGAGTTCTTACTGCCGATTTCTCCAAGAAATTCTCCAAGAGAAAATCTTGATTGATGTCCCATATCTAATACAGACTATGCTCCTGTAGCCTTCACATGCCCTGAATGGGAAAATAGAAGACAAGACAGGACAGAATGTCTGCTTCAGTGGGATTTCCTTTTGGAGATCCCTACGTCAGACACATTGTACGGCAGTTACTACCTCCCTCTTGGATATGTGTCATGAATCAACCTGATAAAAATGGTGGGAAAAATTCAGCAATTTGTGCCCAACTGAGCATTTCATAGTTCAAAGGACCTGATGCTGCAGGGCTGGGAGAGATGACTGTGGAAAATAATAAAAGAACTCAAATCCATGGGTTCTTCTAGCACAGGAATTCAAAGAGACTGGACATTCTGAAAGAGCAATCATTAATTCTGTGACAATACCACGCTACTTCCATCAGTTAATGACCAGATACAAAAGAGCGGAGAAGCTAATGATTTTTTTTTAAAATAATTAATTTTAACAGGAAAGAGTCCATGTTATTTCCCAACTCTTAGATGGGTGTTAATCCCCAAATTCAGGATCTGTGAAGAGAGAGAAAAGCTGTCTTGCAATACCATCCTGTAGAACTACAGTGGATTATATGGAAGACGTGATCCCTGGCCCACATTCCTTATGAACCCATGTCTAGAAAAACATTCTGGTTTTTCTTACAGGATTTTCAAAAGTGTTCTAGGTTTCTACTTAAACCTGTCACCACGTACACTGAGAAAGCTGAACATTTTCAAATGCTGGGACACTGAAGCCTGTTGATGATGGAGTGGCTGAACACTGCTGCTGCTGCACAGTTCATTGGGGCAACATTGAAATGAGGTTTCATAAACTGACTGGTTCTACTGACAGCGCCCCTAATGGGTTATTTTACCCAAATCAGTAATCTTTATTAGACAAGATCTCACCACATCTCTCTTTACCAAAGGATAAAAACCACTCACCTGAATTGGGCACGTATTTCTTCATAACTTTAGTGTAAATCCTGTTGGCTCTATTAGCTGTTACAGGAACACACTCCATTTTAATAAGGTTTTTTAGCTCAAATGACCCTTTTCTTTCCACCTTTAGTGCCTTTCTGTCCTCATTTTACCAAACTCCTAAAAACATTTACTAAAATTACTCTATTATTGTATTTTTAAAAAATAATAATTTTTTACAGCTATTAAGAGTCTTCAAAAACCTAACTGTATTTTGAGTCCTTTCCTCTTACTTTTGGATCTCACTCCTGGTCCCATATTCTTTTCCCAAAACCAAGCAACCTTACCTCTCTTTTTGGCCATGGGTGGTTATTAAGACTCTATATCACTGTCAACAGACAAACGGTTGATGGCCTCAAAAGCTGATCAGCAGGAGTGATGAGAGATGCCTACAGAGAGCCCCCAAACCAGGCAATACAATAGCACCTACACTGGAGGAAGAGACTATAAAAATCTACCTACAACTGAAGACCTCTGCAGAAAGATGTGTTCTCCAAGGATGCTCACACAACAACAACTACTCACATTCTCGAGGATTCATGTGTTGACAGACATACTGACCATGCTGCTAACCTGTTACACGTGAAGCCAGTGATTCCCATTAGCTGATGGTAACACTAAGAGTACTTCCCAATAAATCCCAAGCAACTCATAGGTCTTTTTGAATTCAGGATTCATTCTCTCATAGAAAAGTTCCATTATCACAGAATCACAGTATGGTCGGGGTTGGAAGGGACCTTCAGAGATCATCTAGTCCAACCCCCTGCCAGAGCAAGGTCACCCAGAGCAGGTTGGACAGGAGTGTGTCCAGACAGGTTTTGAATATCTCCAGAGACGGAGACTCCGCCACCTCTCTGGGCAGCCTGTGCCAGTGCTCTGGCGCCCTCAAAGTAAGGAAGTTTTTCCTCGTGTTCAGACGGAATTTCCTGTGTTCCAGTTTGTGCCCATTGCCCCTTGGCCTGTCGCTGGGCATCACTGACATCAGTTTCTCTTCTTACTGTCGATGGTATCCTAGAGTAATTCTGCAACATCGCTCATATGTGTCTTAATGCAGTACCTTTAACTGGGCCAAAATCCATCTTCCTTTTTCAATAAAGACAGCTGACATCTTGAGTTCATATGAGGCACACTGTGCTTTCTCTGGCATGTTCCTCGGCTTTACTTCATTATTCGATATTTATATGACAGCAAAAAAGCCCTTATGCCATATGGATGTGCTGGTGTGGGGAAAAGCAATCAAGCTCTGTTGAAATCAATGGAGTTAAACCGGCTTACACTACTGTGTGTGAAGTTGCAGAGCAGCCTAGGCATATGAACTCCTAGTGAAGACTCAGAGCTGGGCAACTAAACTGCTTTATGAGAAGTTTTGGATGGAGTACAAACACCCCTTTGTGTGCTCTCATGCCTGATAAATCGTTAAGTGGGGCAGCCTTTCACACATGTACAACCGGAAGAAAATTCAGTTTTTAAATCTACAACTATTGCAAAACATGGTGATCCCTCTTGCAAACCCTAAACATGTCCATATGCTACAGCAATTTCAAATTGAAGTGAAAGAAGATCTTTGTAAAACTGCCACATCTCAGCCTCACTTACTCTGTTTGCAAACTGTGACAACTTAAAGCCGTCCCAACAGGGGAAATTGCTCTGATATTGTCAGAATGGAGGGCCACTTTAGCTTTTACATATTTGGTGTGCTGTAACTCATTTGCTCTCTAAGGATCAGCTGTAGCCTGCGAAGACGCCAATGACTACTTAGTATATAGAATACATTCTGACTTCTGTGCACACTCCAGGCATGGAGGACAGCAGCGGAGGACCACGTGAAGGGGAAAAACCCTATTCTTCTCAAGAGCTGAAGACAGAATGGGAAATGGGAGGATCTTTGTCTTTGAGAATGATGCCTCAAGCTCAAGCCAAATCAGTACATTGGCTCCTGCCTTCTCTAGCCAGATGCATTAAAACAAAAAAAAACCCAAAAGTGGAACATTGTCCCCCGGACAAAGAACATCCTGTGAACTGGAGCCACAGCACATCTGGGGGCCTCATGCTGCTGCTGAGTAATGCATGACCTGGGGACACTGTCATTTTGCGCTTAACGAGTCTCCAGAGGGAAAGCTGACATTTGAAAGAGACAAAAAAGCTTCTTCATGTGATGCCAACGCACCCTCTCCTGTTTCACTGGGAAGCGGGAGCATGTGAAGAACACAGACATGAGCTCATGTAGCTACACTGATGCGAGCCACAGCCTCCCAGTCTCAATGCCAACACCAAAAGCCATGTGCCAGGACATGTGGCATCACACAGCACCTTTTAATTCGTATTTGTGTTCTGCCCACATTTCCAACAAAATTCTAGGTTAAAATATCCGTCAAGGTAAAGGTACAATCAGTGTGGTTTCACAATCATTGCTTGGAAAGACACCTGATTAGTTTATTTAATTAATAATTTCCCTATAAGCCATTATTTAAAATCCAGTCACCACACAGCCTACCGTGCATGCAGATCTGGAATTGAAAAATTACCGGGTCAGTAAGATTTGCTTGAGATTTCACAGGCCAACTATTTGCCATTACGTTACAACAGTGAACTAGACTTACAATTGAGGTGTGGAGATTCCCGGTCTCATGAGCAGTTCATGTCTCTTGATGCTGGGCATGGAAAAGGTCACGAAAGAAAATGACAGGCTGGGTAATTAGCTTCTTGATGGGAGCGTAGCACATGCAGTGAGATGATGGCAACAGGTCTGATTGATTGAGAAGATCCTGGGTTTTGACCCCTCGATGCTGCAAAGCAACAGATTAGAATAAGTTGTTTGAGGGTCAAAGCAGAACAAAACTGCCCCCACAATACTTAGGGGCAAGCACCCCGAGACTGTGTGGGAATGATGCATTAACACTGGAATTCCTTCACATCTTCCTTAAGATCACCTTGAGCATCTCTGGGCATGTTCTAGAACACTGAAATGCTTCTTTCCATTTCTGCATGGTTGAAAATTTCCAACCATATGTTTAGACCTGGACTTTTTCAGAGTTGCTTATAGTTTGTGGCATCCACATACAGTGACCTAATCACTATACTGACTCCTTCACAAAGGCTGCCTTGGCTGGCTACAGGAAGAACAAATAAGCTTTTTGGAACAGAGAAAAGTCCTTAAGACTGGCTAAAGTTGTTTTCTGTCCCTGCCAGTTCCAGACGAAGTACTGGTAAGAAGAGGTTTCACTTTTTAAAAGAAACATGTTCTCAACATGGTTCTTATAAATTAAACCACATCACCCTTTCAAAAGACGACAAAGGAACTGCATGCATGATTGACGAAATATCCTAAACACTCTTACAGAGGAAAATGTAACAAACGCATGGGCAGATCATAAGCAACATCCACCAAGGCCTGACAAACAGCACAGTGCAATAATATGCATTTTGAATTCAACAGTGAATATTTGCTTACTACATGTTTATTTATTTTAATTGGAAATAAAGAAACGCGGCGATGAGTCTTTATGTACTGGTACAGACATTTTCAAGTGTCACACAGGCCATGGCAGGCTAATGATTACTTGGTGTAAAGCATCAGAGCTCCCCGGATCTGCCTGCAGCCACCAGTTGAGGAAGCGAGCCATTGCTTTGGTTACAAAACACATTTTGAGGAGATGATCAGGTTTCAGCAGTGCTATGCAGACTCCCTCTGGCTCACTGGGAAGCCAGCCGCCAGCCTGTGTGTCACAGTAAAAGCTGTGAGGTGGTTTGTTCCATGCGAGGGTGGGAGGCTGCCAATCTTAAAAAGATCATTTTTGTTATTTGCAAACACAAAAATTGCTTTAGGCTCACTGGACATGCCAAAGCCTTGATCAAAATCACGTCCCTTTCATGGGGACAAAACATATGTTCACATTATCCCAAAAAGAAACAAGGGGGCATGGGGGAGAAAGGGGAGGGAATCTTTTTATGTTGGTTTAGCATGAAAATACCATGCGTGGCTGCCAGTTGTTTATCAGCTTTTCCAGATCAACAATATGTTCTTTCTTAAGGCCTTGCATTAAAGAGTTTTCTGTCAATCTAACTTCTATTAAATAACAAAAACCAAATGGGGAACAGTCTCAGGCTCTGGGCTTGTCACATGACACTGCTGTTTAAAGAGCTTTTTTGGTCACCACCTCACAGCAAGAGTATTCTGGAGAATCTAATTCATAAATACTCACTGCTTTTGCTTTGGGGTACTTCCCATGTGATACCCTTTTTTTTTTTTTTCTTTTTTTTTGCCTGTGACAGAGGAGGGAGGATGTTCACTGCCTGGGTCAGTCATCTCCACTTCTCCATTGGGTCGTTCTGCACTTGGCCCCCTCTTTGCATCGGTGGTCCCTTCTTTGCACTGTGTGCTCAAAAGAGAATAAAATCTCAAAGAAGCACAGCAGGAGAGAATTTCAAGTCATGCAAAGAAAATCTGATATGGCAGAAGAAGGACTAGGGGGAGAGATCAGGGGTCCCTCTTCCAGGATTGGAGTCGGGGGAAACAGCTAAGCAAAGAAAAACAAAGTGGCCATATCTTCTAAAAAACACATCTATCCTTCAGCTTCAAAAGACCTTCTGTGAACAAATACCACAAAGGAGATGAATGTGGTTTGCACAGGAAGAAGAGTCAATCAAAACAGGTTTTCAACAACTCTCTCCTCTGTTCCAGTGAGGGTGAAAACCAGCAAATACAAACACACAGGATGGATCGCCATTGCGGGTAGGAGAGAGAAGCACTCAGGATATCAGCTTGTGTAACGATAATTACAGGGACTCTGTCAATCATTAAGGCGAAGTAACTGGTATTCCTTCCTGCCGAGATGAATTGTCACACGCATTGTGGCAGGTCTTTCCAGATAGATGAGCCCTAAATCGCCCCAGGCAAAGGAAACCATCCATGCTGTTAAACTAATGCTAAGATGGAGCAGGATAAGGCTGTGAAGGGTTGGCATTTGGAGTGACAACAGCAACCAGAACAAAAAAAAAGAGGAGAAAGTCATCAGTCATCTCTGTTTCCCTCCTAACATCCTCTTCCAGGTGGCCCAGGCTTCAGGCATTTTTATAATTTAAGGGTCACTGCTATGTGTTCTTTTATACTATCCACCCTTCTGGCCTGGGCTTCACCTGATAACAGCCACAGATAACAAGGGGAAAGAACCTTTAGATCCTGACAACACCTGCTTTGCACAGGATGATGTTAGAGCTCCAAGGGGGTCGTCTTTGGGCATTGTCAGCACTCGCAGGGCCGAGCTCTGCCGCTCTGCTGTCAGCTGCAGAGCCAGGGCAGTTTTTCTTCCCATGTCCACTCCCAGGGTCTTGAACTGTGGTGGATGGGGACATCAGAGGCCCTTTCACTGTGTCAGACACATCTCTTCACCAAACCTGCCCCAGCGTATTCCAACTGGCCAGCCTTCCAGCAAGTTTCCCATTTGTAAAGCATTATATATATATACGTATATATATGTTTATAAAGCATGGCATAAATTGCATCCCAGACCCTCAGCATGCTTTTTATAAGGTTTGAATCTGCCCATAGTCCCTCAGGACCACACATTTTACTAAGATGGATTATTGAGAAAAAGATCTCTGAGGCACAGTATCTGCAACACCTCCCAACAGAAACTGCAGGGAGTTGCCAGTGCTCAACAAATCTGAAAGAAACAAACCACACTGAATTTATAGCAAGTGAGGAAGTTAGTTCATACTTCGAGTTCCTTTCATTTTTATTACCAGAGCTATGGCTTTTTTGTCCTTACAGTTGTCTGTCAGCAGCACTCCAACAAAGAGTATGGCCTCAAGGGCCCTCCCTTGAATTTTAATCCCATATTCTGTTTCTTGAGAGAACTTTAAATACGTTATTTAAAAATAAATAAATACCAAAAAAATGTTTAGAGTGAGTGCAATTTAAATGAGCTCACGTAAAGTAAGGATGATGGAGAAACTCAAGTTTTAAAAAGGAAGATTTACCTTAGGAAAGTAGATGGAAGTCAAAAGACCTGCAGTTCTTACTGTGCATTACCCTTTTTCAACCCCCACAGTGTTTCTATGCCCAAGGATTTGCTAGCAGAGAAAACAGTTTTCTTTTGGCCATCTTCAACTCTGAATTTGGCTCTCATGCTGCTGGTGAACATGTGAGCATCGTATCGCCTACTTAGGACAGAGGTTGCATCAAGTGAAACTACAGGACAACTCAGTACGCTTAAAGCCATCACATCCAACTACTTCTCTATCAAGCCGTCAGACGCAAATTAGCAGATACGAGCATGGAGGGGAAGTGTGAACAATCCCCATAAGGTTCAGGATAAGTGGTCACTTCATAACCCTAATTTCTAATCTGAAGTAATCTACAATAGATATATTTGAGTTACTAACATCAGAGGTTTTCAACCATAGCAATAATCCAACTCCTTTAACACCAAGTACAGATACAATTCTTAGTTTTTAGCAAGGTACCAAAAGGAAGAATAGAGTAAACCGATGCTTCCTCTCTGTCCCTGCCCAGCGCTTTAAAAGTAAGTATCCGAAAAGGATTAGCAATAAAGCTGTTGAGCAACATCAGCAAAAGGTGCTCAGTTTAGCAATGTTTCCTACCCTAGAAGTAGCCTGAAATGCCAAACAGACATTATTTCATCAATTCATGAATGAGCGACACTGTGAGGAGGGTAGTCAGGTAGAGGCCCTTTGAAATGTCATGTCCATGGTTCCTGCATCCTTGTCCACAGTGCACATGCTACACCCACTGCATGAATGTGTTCAGAACTCCACCTGCAGAGAGTGATGGTGCGACGCGCAACACAAGATTACGTGTCCCCTTCCTCCCAGCCCAGTCAATAGATGCTATTTTCTTACTTACTCCAGACAATCACCGCTCTGATAGACAACTGATTAAACCCCACAAAAATGCTATATGATGGCTGACATTCTGGCCTCCATTCCTGCAACAGTGCCTCTCCATACCGAAGTTCTGGGCAGATCATCAGCCTTATCTTTGAGCTTCCTGCCTCATGTCACAACCCTACTGTTATTTAAACATAGTTTTGTATTTAATTTAATTTCCTTGTTTTTGTTTAGCTTTGATAAAGAAAAGGAAATCTTTTCTAATCGGTTCAAAACAAGACCGTTGACTCAAGACCAAGTTCAATGAGCTATCAGGGGCAACAGGATACTAATGGCTAATGCAAAAGTCTGAGAAAGAGTCATGGGAACAAAAGGCATTGGAGGAAGAACAACTTGTTCTTTGAATCTATAAAGAGGAAGTGGGATGTGGAGAAAAGTTCTGAGTCGAAAAGCCATTGCAAGAGGGACTGTGACAGAGAATAAGCAAAGGGCCAGGGTGAACTGAAACGTAATGATCACAACGTAATGAACTGAGACTTGTGTGCATATATATGTGCGTGTACATATATGTGCTTACCCTTATGTATGAAAATGTTTGTACATGTACATATATACATAAATACGTATGATAATTTTTTTAGGATACCAGGAAGGAAGACCGATCTACAATCACAGAACATCAAGGAATTTAAACCAAAGTGTTTCTGCAGATGGGAGATGTCTACCTCTCTGCTCCCAAAAGATGTAATCACACACATTCCCAGAACACCAAGTAACCAAGTAATCACTTACTGTTGACTTGACTAAATGTCAGTGTAGAATAAAAAGCTTTAAGAAATGAAAAATTTAAAGGGGCTAGTTCTGCTGAACTAGGTCAACATATAACTTAGAGTCTGAACCTGGCAGAGAATCATGAAAATTTTTGGTCCTGAGAACCAGCCGTTTGAGAGCGCCTCATCCACAAGTCTTTCCATGAGCTTCAAGGAACTTTGGCTCATATCCCAGGACAGCTATTTTCAGGCTAGCTAAGGACAGAAGTGCTCATACAAGTGAATAGCATGAAGAATAAGTCCAAGTCATAAAAATATTGTGCTAGCAGTTGAGAAGGTTAGAATACAAAAGTAAGTGAAGAAACAGATTAAGGCCAAACAGTCGTATCAGAATTATCCAAGTCTCATGCATTTACAGCTCCTTATCTTCAGCAGGGACACTTTTTGTCTAAGAATTCACATGAAAACCAAAACCGCAGCCATCAGAACCCATCCAATAATCACTGTAGAGACTTCCAGCCAAACTTCTTTCTCTCACAGTTGTCAGTCCAAAAGCTCTAAATTTTTAAAACCCTCCCAAGCATATTGGCCCTGATTTTCATATCTTCATTGATGCATAATAATTGGGTCAGATCTACCCTCCAACCCACTCCATGCAAAATCCTCAGTGCACTTTTACTGCATCGTATCTGCTATTACAGAAACCCTGTTATGATATCCAACTTTTAATGCAGTGCTAGTCACTTATTTACTAGCTCTATAGACCAAAAAAAACCCCTTGGCTCTTTTCATAATTTGCTAAGACTGTCAAGAGCATTTTTTCTCCATTGCTACTAATTCACATTAAGGGCCCTTGGTCATGCTCAGTAATAGCTGTCTCTTTGATCAGCACCCAGGTCAAATACCATGAGAACAGCCTTCCAAGAAATGTTCAGCTGTTCTGTCTTCCATCATCCTAAATGTAGGCTCTGCCAACAAAATGGCTAGGGATTTCATTACCTTTACTATATTAGGTTCTTTATAGACTTCAAGCTCATCTTTATTAAATCTTCTCCACACATTTTCCCTTACATTCTCCAAAAATCTATGTCAGGGCTTTGTTCAAGTTATTTAGTGGTCATTCTTCCATCTAAAAAGAGGTCCAACAACTTGGATCTCTGCAGCGTGGTCTATCTCACTGTTTTGGACCTAAGAGTTACCTGCAGAAAAAATAACGTCCTTCTCGCTTTTAACAAGCCTTAGTTTCCTCTGAGGTGTTCAAACCATTTAACATCAACATAATCTAGTGTATATATTGACTCCCAGAGAAGCTTTCCCAAGATGATCTTAAGCTAACAACTGGGTTTCATTTTCTTCAAATGTAATCGCTGTTTGGAGTTTGTTTTATTTGCAGTACCTTCTGGTCTCCAACTCTCTTCTGAGATATATTTCTCCTCTCTCATGTTAACTCACTGGCATGGTCAAAAAGGAAATGTAAACCATTTAAATTCACACCATTCTGAGAATTTCACAATAAGCATATTAATCCCTACACAGCCCCATTAAAAGTATCAGGAATGATACTGAAGCATCTCTCTAGCTTAATCCTTCACTGAGGTCAAATAGAGCAGCATGTGCAACCTCTGCCACTTTCAACCAGTTCACATTTGCACCTTTCTAATACTTTTTTCAAGCTATCCAGATCCTTCTTCTGATGCAAGTCAATTTGTGACAAATACCCAAGCTTTCTTAAACCTCCCTAAAAGCTACAGAACAAACATATATACATACAGGCAGAGACATATATATATCCTGATCACATTCCTGCCCTCTCTTGAGCACCTAACGGACCACATCTCTCTCCTCTGTGAAAAACATTTATTTTTATAAAGCAGATTGGACATAATAGGCTGTACGGAGAAGGGAAAATGCTGCAACATTTCTTCCACTCTGGTTTCTCCCTTCTTCAGAATTGGGCATATTCACTTGGAATTTATTCAAGCTTCCAAACCAAATCAGTTTCGAAAGTCTTTGAGTTCGTGTAGGCCCTCCTGTTTTCAATAATGCAGCAGGAACACTATCGGCCCCTGGTGCTTTATTGGTCCTGAGAATTGTAATTGTCTCTCAAAGCTCCTCAAAATGTGGTATTTCTACAAAACAGCTGAGCTGTCTGGATTATAGCCAGTATCTCTTTTTTCCACCTCACTATTAAGGACATCACAGTATTTTCTCTATCTTTTTATAGTTACACTATAATTTCCACTTTTGTCCATAATCATGCTCACTCACTCCTCCACACATGGATATTCTTGTAAAATGCATTCACATTATTAATACTTTTCTTCTCGTCTGTCATCTCTACTGTGTTTTATTATCTGGTGCGTCATTTAACTCCTCCTTCGGCTTTAATGTAATTCTCAGCATAAGGTGGCTTCTCATTCTGAAGACAAGTAACTGTCTCTGCAATAGCCCTCTCAGCTTCGACACATAAAGTTTCAGTGGCAAGTTTTCTCTCTATGTTTCTAAAAAAATCTCTCGTTCACTATCAACAAGTTTCTAAAACCTCAGACCTGCTCACAGCTATGATCAGCAATACCTGGCTTTTCTGGGTATGTCAAGTATTCTGTCTTGTCTCATGGGCTCATGCATTTTATTGTGTCATTTTATTATTCTCAGCATTGCTTCTTTGAGGAAATACACTGAGCCACACTCTGAAGACTTTCTGGATATAAATTGTCCTTTGAATAAATAAATATAGTGTCAGACTGACTGATATCAGCTCCTTTTAAGCATACAAATGTTCTAGTGCTCTTCACAACTGTGATAGATACTGCAAAACTAACTCATCTCTGTAGTATGTAATGACCTGAAGTTTGGTGTCACATTTTAGGAGATCATTCAGAATTCTTTTGAATTCCACATAGAATGCAGTTTTAATTTTATCGTGCGCTTCTAATGTAAGCTCATACAAATCAGTATGATCAAAACAAACTGTATGTTAGCCTTCTGTTCTGGGAAAAAATCACATTCACTGATAGCTTCAAAAACAAGAACTTCTGAACACTGTCACTCATTAAGAAGACTTTTCCCATTTCATGCTTTTCAGTCTTTACAATTCAGTATGTTTCTGGAGAGAATTATACACTGTGCTTTTTTCCAATGACAGGATACTATGGAGGTCCAGTCCTTTGACTTAAAGTTTCTTTCCTGTATTATAAAAATAAATTGGAGATACTTGTTTTTCAAACAGTCAAGGCTATGTATGAGACTCTTACTCATTTCATATAATTTGGAGGCTTTCTGGCCACATCAACTCAGAAGTTCCATGCTTCCAAATTCCAGTCCTCTCTCTGTAGGTCCTCTAGCCATAGAACTGACTGTTTGGGGGTTTGTTTGTTTGTTTGTTTGAGGGTTTTTTTCCAGTATTTAACTGAGCTTTATTTGTCATTTATCCTTCCAAATATCTGACTTAAGAAACACTTCTGGCCGCATCTCTCCTACCAGCATTGTTCTTGCAGTCATAGCAGCTCCTTTCAGAACATCAGGGAAGGTACCTTACAGATGCCTGGGAATGAGATCTGTAATGCATCTTTAAGGATTTTGATGCTGAGTGTCTATGAAAGCCCACTTAGATATAGTGTGAAATGCAACATGTTTGATCCAAGAATCACAAAACATTTGAATATGAAACAGTCTGAAGCAAGTAAGTGGCAAGCTTGATCCAAAGATATTTTCACATCATTCTCCTTAGATGTCAGAAACACATCAAGACTCCTTTATTCTCCCTGAGTGAAAAAGGCACAGCTCTGCGTCAGTATCCCAGAAGGAAGAGAGGGGGATGTTTCAGACCACTTTATACATGAATCCGGGTTTAGAAACAACACTACAATGAACAACTAGTGCGTGCCTATACCATTGTGCTCAGCTGAATGGAAGCAGACCAGTCCATTTCAGTGTCATAATAGATCCTTTAATGCTCACTGCTGAAGTAGTTGTTTCTCTTTCAAAGGATAAATTCCTACAGTTTCAGAGAAAGAAGTTCTTTCCTGGCATTGAGAAGTTTGAAACATTAGTTTCAACCTGTCCATTTTCTCAGTATGATCATGTTTTGACCAGTGAAAAACATATAAAATCCTACAGTTTATTTCCTTTTCTTTATAGGATTATTATTTTTTTGCTGTCCTGGTGCTTCAAATGAGACAGCTTCTGTGAACCTTGTTTGGAAAGAGACACCATGTGCCTACGCTTTTAGGGAGTCCAAATTGTTCCTGACACTATGCTTAAGATTCTTCATTAAAAACAGCTGAACACAAGTACAAGGGATTAATATATTTGTTCCCCGATTATTAGATTAATATCTATGTACAGCTGAGATTATTTAAGTGGGAAAAAAGGCAATATCTTTTTGAGATGTTAAAAATGCTTTTAGCACTAAATGCATCTAAGCAGGGAGACTCACAAACGAGTTTGAATCACTTCCGTTTATAGTCGGTGGTACCTCCTAGCTAATGAGGTTTGAGAAGGCAGTACTTACCGCAGAGGAAAGTGCATTCAGTACCTCCAAAACACTTTCAATCTAAAGTTCTCTGAGTTTGTTAGGTTGCGGAAAAGCTCAACAAGAAGGATTTTCAATTATGTATTTTACCTAAAAGAGACTTGGCAAGGTCCCTTGAATACTTCCTTTCTTTTTATCAAGATATCGATACAGAATTATTATCTAACCCATTTGTATAAAAACAATAGAAATGGCAGTGGGCGGAATTCTTCTCTCTCTTGCAACGAGGCAGCATGGGATACCACCAAAGCCAGTTAATTCCCAGTGATCTCATCGGCATGAACTATGCTGACACTTTCCCTGCCAAGAGCAATTCTCTGCAAAGGGACTTCCTGGACAGATAAGGGTAAAGAAACCTACTGCGTATGTTGTTATTCCAAAGCCTAACTGATGAAACATATGGATGTTGAGCAACTCCTGGAGACCAGCTCAGTGCGTCAGGCTGCTGGAGAGAGATCGCTTCAGAATTAGCACCTCCAGCTTTTGTACCAAGCACGTGCAACAAATTCAGATTTTCTCCCTTCTCAGGGAATTTTTTCCCTAACGAATCCATTTTTTTTGTAACCTGAAGAGAGCTTCTACAAACAGGCTTGAGCACGATAGGCCATGATGAAATAATTATGAAGTTTACGGTGCTGGTACAATCTTTCCTATATATTTTTAAGAGCACCCGAGCAAGACTGTATAATGAGAAATTGACTTATAAAAGTGTCATTCAACTGCTCCGTACTCACAGTTGTGATCAGTGCTAAGTCCTTGACAAAGACAGAACTCAAACACTGTGGATACGTCGTGCCTGCAGCCAGTACTTTTCTGTAATAATTGCTTTTGTTTAGAAAAGTAGAGTCAGGAACAAAAGGGAGGCTCTGAGAAAAGTTGCAGTAATTCCTTGAAATTAGGAGTACTTTTCTTTTAGAAAGCTCCTAAACATCTTTTTCATACAGAATTGTCGGGTCTATTAAAAGTTTAACAGCACTTTAGATAGCAATTACAAATGCCTATAAAGTTTCACTATCTGACAATATTTGAGGGATTCCGGGACACTCCTTGATCTCTTCAAGGTTTCATCCACAAGCTCGCTGAGGATGGCTTTGTCCTTCCCAAAGCCCCCTCTCTGTTAAGCAAGCCGGTCTCTATTTGCTTCTGCAAGCATCATTTTCCTATTAGAAATGATGTTTTTATTACTCTCCTATCATGCTGAGCAGTGGGGGATATTACTTCTCCAACAGCTGGAGTGCAAGGCCTCTTACCCTGTGGGGATTTGGCAGTTACCAGTTGCAAACTAAGTGGAGCAGTGAGCAAGCTCTGCAAAGAGGATGTCTTTACTGTCGGCTAATAGCGCACAGATCGCTCCATTCCTGCAGAACTAAAACCAGGCCACTATTTTGCTTTTTAAGAGACAATAGGTCTCTTTCTCCCCTCCTCCAAAACAGGCCAGGCACAATAGCTCCAAAATGAAAACCTTTTGTGGGCACATATTATTTGATTTCAAGCTGCCTAAAGTATAGTGATGATTTTTTCAGCTCCTCGCAGCAGCTGCCAGCATTTCTGACAGCCTGTACAAGGAGATGGGAGCACTGAGTATCTTTGTGTGTGTTGTTTGCTATGATTTTTATCTTTTTAAAAACTTTCAAAAGACTGTTTAAGATATTGCTGCCAGCCCTCCTGGTAACCCCAGTGCTTTTTCCTTATGGAAGGAAGTTCAGCAAGGAGAGCCACCACTTTGCTTTAGAGAACACTAGTCTATTCTGTGCTAGAACAGAAACTTGCAAAGCCTAGGGAAAACGCTGCAGATAGAAAGAGGAAAAAAAAAAGCACAAAGCCTCTCAGAAACAATAGAAAGACTCTTCTCAGACTCATATAGGAAACATTATTATTCAGAAAAGAATAAGACTCATACAGCGTATTTATCTTCCTCCCACCCTTTTCCCCACCTCAGTCCTTTTATAGGAGAGAAGCTCCTGGAACTCACCTTTTATACATTCCCTGGGTGTGGTTACAGCCAAGCACAAGTAATCATTAATGCAGCCTCAAGTATCTGGCTACATAGGTGGCTCTGCAGGGCTTAAATTATTATCTTTTCTCTGAGGGGGTTAGAGGGGAGAACTCTTTTGATGTCTTGGGAAACTACTAGCTAAGAAGGAAATTAAATATAGGAATTTTGTTTTGCTGTTGTTTAATTTTGCTTAAGTTTTTTTAGTTGTACCACATCCTTATAGAGACTTTTTAAATAACTGAAGCTTTGCTGTAGATTGTCCTGGTAAGAGTGTCCTGAGCAATACCTGATGGAGGATTAGATGACTACATTCAGATGGGCCACCATGTGAACGAATCCCTATACTCGCAAGACTGAAGACTAGGCCTGAGACTTATATGCTTCCCCACTCTTCTCACAGGATGAGATCTGTGTTGTATTTGGGACACTCAAGAGCTGTGAGCTTGTGAAAAAGCAATCTTCTCAAATCTTGCTGGACCTATACATCCCATTGTAAAACATAGCATTTCCTTAGTGACTTCAGACTTCATTCATAGACAGTTTCTGTTTCATAGGAAAGGCCAGAAATCCAGCCCAGGGGAGGTACTGTAACCACAGACACCTTTTCTTCCTAGGGGACTGCTAGTTCTTGCACCACTGTAGAGGTCTGTGGGTTCCTCATTTGTTCTGCTTTAGCAAACTCCTCGGATGTATGAAGGCACGTTCCTTCCTTCCTCATTAGTTAAAACACCTGTAGCAAATCTTAATGTGTTTCTCAAGGCACAGCTGATGTGCTAATGGTTGTCTTACCCTAAACAAGCTCCACTAACTTTCTGAAGCTCTAAGGTGGCTCTTTGGCCACCTCTCAGGCTTGGCCAGAGCAATCTCTAGTTTCTCTGCAGATGATGCAACTAAAGCCCAGAAAGTTGGAGACAGGATCTCAGGAGATGACGAATACTTTAAGGTACAAGGCCCTAACTTGCAGGTACCTGGCTATCTGCACAAATGGGTTTGAAAATCCATGCTTTGGTTGCAAGAAATATTGAATGTCTTGGAGTAGAGATCTCAGAGCTGTGACATCTTTTAGTTAACAGTAATTGTCATATTCTCAATGGAAGATTTTACAGGCCTGTAATGTGGTCGGTCTCTCAGCCTCTTGTAGCAAGATGCGAGATTTCGCCTTTAAACTTCTATATGCTGTCACTTGCTCCTAGGAAAGCCATTAATCATGACACTTCATTCCCAGCCAGAACAGAGTAGGGATTTCACTGGTTCACTTTTCTGCTATGTCATAAGCACGGGACAGGCACGATTTTGGTTTCTGGCACATGAATCCTTTATCAAAGATTAGACATCTGCCTTACAGGTTGCTGACCATTGAATCCAAGGGCTACCACTCAACCATATTTGCAAAGGCTGAATTAGAGTCCTCCAGTGAATTTGAATTAGAGTCCTCCAGTGTTGAATACCTGTGAATAAACTGGCTACAAAACAACTTTCCAGGGAAACTAAGGCCATACTTACACCATGAAATAGGGTTCTGTATTCTGCTTTGAGGTGAAGCTGACCCAGGCTGATGATGGACTGCACCTCTAGAAAGCATACAGCTGTAATTTTTTGGCACTAAACTTAAGGTTTGCTCTTCCTAAGGCTTATAAACTTATTGCCTCAAGTTCGGTGTTTGCAAGTGAAGCAGAACTGATTCATTTTGGGGAAAAGAAGATGATGCCTGCAACGAGCTTTTGCTTTTAGGTTTGTCCTGCTTGGAGAGGAGGAAGGAGAGAATCTGAACCCAGGGTGCTGCTATGCCCCATGTTTCACCATGAGAACAGGATCGGGGTGTGTTCTGGCTCACAGCACTGGAGTTGAATTCTCTCAACCTTGTTGAGTCACAGGCTCCAGTGGCTTTTAGCTCAGGCCTATCCCTAGCAATCATTCCCAGTGTTTGCAAGCACAGGAACAGAGCTGCTGCTATTCACGGCATGCTGTCACAGTCTAAGCCAGGGGCCTCCTGCCTTGTGATTGCTGATTTCAGTTCATTTCTCTGATTTACAGTTTCCTGATTTGCAGGTTGTTAAAATACTTGTAAAAAACACTGGTCTGGAAAATGTTCCTAAATAATTATGTTGATGACTAAAAATCAGCCTGAAAGGGCTTTAATTCATAGCAGCTTATACAATAAGGGAGATTTAGGGAGAACTTTTATTCTCAACTCATATTTTTAATGTTTCATTCATGTTCATATCCTGTACTACAGGCCCCAAAGTGAGTTTATATGGCTAAACTCTAATTCTACAGTCAGGAACTAGTTCATTCTCTGCAAAAGCTTTCTTAGGCAAATAAATTCTTCTATCTGAAGGTTAGTGTTGTGTTTATGTTCTAGAGGGCTTGTGGGGAATTAGAGGTCCTTCCCCCTTGGAAGGGGATTGTGGGAATTGGAAGGTTAGAGTTAAAATAGGGAGTCTAAGCATCAGTGAGAAGCTGAGGTCAAGAGTGTGCCCCGTTTACTTGCTGCAAGTAAAGATCACAACTGAGCCTGTGCTAGGGGATTTGTGCAGTACAGCCTGAAACATCCCGGATCTGCAAATGAGCAAGACACATCCAAGGCTATTTTGATTGTTACCTTTGGTGCTGAGAGGAGAGAGATCTGCTGTCATTAGCCCAGGCTAATGTTTAGGCCTGCAATAGTGTCATCGCAAGTCTCAAGTTTCTTATTTAACCAGTCCCAGCTGTGTCAAATCCTGCCTGCAACAGAACTAGAAGCTGCAATTAACCATTGAACCTCCCAAAACATAGGACTGATTGACTGTATTGTAAGGTCTGTTTAAGACCATTTTGACATGTCTTCTCCTGGAAAATGTCTTAGCTAAAACTCTTCAGAAATGCATCTTTACTTAATGCCAAGACAACTCCGAATATCCTGAGGCCTGGCCAGGATGGAAGATGGGCTTTACTGCATCCCAAGGGAATAAGTTTCGTCTATTGTGAGCTGTTTCTGCTTTTGTAATGATTCTCAGCAGGAAAAAAAGCTTGAGATTCCCAGTTTTTAGCAAATGAGAGAAGTGTTCTCTGCTCAGCTCTGTTTGCAAGTCTTATTTAAAGGACTCAGCTTGCAGTAAAAGAAATTAACACAAATATCTGACTACGCTCAAACAAGCCTTCTTAAGTGGGCTGGAGTGGTTTCTGCATTAACGTAATGTAGAAGTACAGGAATTTGCCTGTCCCACACAGGCAGCCCTGAAGTAACTGATGCATCTTCATGCAGCGTTGCAGGCCAAGGCATAGGTGTTTGTCTGCTCCCATCAAATGCGACAGGCACTGCCCTCAGGTGCCAGAGGCTCAGGTGAGAGCTTCCTCGTTTACAGAGAAACAGAACATCTGGAGGTCTTGCTAATACAGAATTCCTAAAAGTCTGGATCTTGCTTAGCAGCCTAATGTAGTATCAGAAGCATTAAAAAAATAAGAATACTGAAATAAATTTTAAAAAGTCCTGGGTAGTTAGTGCAGGTGTCTGCTTGGTCTGCCAAGAGGCAGGCATGAGGGAGTGTAGCTGTTTTCAGCTGAAACCAATTACCTTGATGAGTGAAGTAACTTGGGCTATAAAAACACTGTCTCCTAATGCATTAGAAAGTTAGATATGCCCAACATCTGCGTTTGTCAGGGCAGATCTAAATGAGGTGACCCACCACCTGCCATGACTTGCTAGACTTCTCTTTGTAGAACAGCGCATCCTCCTTGTCATGCTGTCAGGAAACATTTGTCAGCCACCATTTGCTTTGTTTCACCCTTCTGTTTCTCATCACACCCCCTTGTGCACAACAAGGATGTGCTAAGATACCACGCTAGCTTCTTGAAGACTACTGTAATAAGATGGTCTTGTAATGTGATCTTCATCAGGAAGGTAACCTGCAGGTAAGGTGCTCCTGAGCTGTGGCTGCCCTGGCCCTTCTGAAAGCTATTTTGAGGTTGCAAATCCACTGTATGTTGTTGGGACAGTTTATGGGGTCAATTCTGCTGCACAGTTATCTGAAAATGAAAGTAGGGTCTGGGTTAACTGCAAAAGACTCCACAACCTTCAAGTGTGCTGTATATGCAGAACCATATGTCAGCCTTCCTTCAGGGGAGAACCGTCAAATGATCCGATCCATTACACTAGACCTAAACAGAGTCAGAATTAAGGAGCTATAGGCTCCTTATGCTTTAAATGCTTTGGGGCAAGCGTACCACTAACTGAGCAGCATTGCAAGCAATCAGCTTGAAAAATGGTACACTGAAGAAATGTCCTTTCGTACTGTATTAAGTTACTGATAAAAAAATTACTTTATCTACTAGAGGAACTGATGAAGCAATGAGGAAACATGTCTTGATCAAAAGCTTTCATCAAATTTTGGCGTGTCAACCGGTAAAATTGTGGAAGGTGATCTAGTTCCAGGAAGGAAGAAAATAGGATGTTTTAAGAGCTGCCATACCATGGCTGCAAAGGTTATGATGGGCAGAATGGTAAAGAGCAGCAGCTTACTACTAAGCCAAGGTGAATTTAGAAGCTAGATGCGCATGTTTCTGAAGGACAGATGTGTAACATGTGATGCTTGCAGTGCCACAGACTGATCTGCTTGAACACTCTGAGATCAACAAGTTCTACCCTCTCCTTTAGCAATTTTCCACGGCTGTGAGCAGTTTAATTTGTAGTTACCTCCTTTTGTGCAACTGAGGGTGAGAATATGGAACTAGTCAGTTTTGGATGGAGGTGCAGGTCTTACCACTGAAGTAGAGACATCTACCCGGCTCTCTGCTCTACCAGAACTTCTGCCACTTATATCCCTTAAGGGATCCCTTAAGGAACTACCAAGCAGGATGCAGCACGGACTGAGGCTGAGAGTTTTTAAAAGCCATTTCCACTTTGTTATTAACATGTGTGAATATTGAATTTTATGATTTCCTCTTTGATTTTATGACTATTGCAGATTATTCAAAAGCAAACTGAAAAAGCAATTTATTGGCTGGGCTTGTTTTGTTTTTTAAACCTGTAACACTTCAAAACATCACGAAGAGTTCCGGATCACGCTCCCAACAGGGAGAATGCTTAATGAATTAAAATAATTTGTCTGCAAGTCTGAAGACCACCATAAATGGAGGGGTAGGAGCCCACGTGGAGCTGTAAGGCCAGTTATGGTTCTGAGTACCCAGAGAAATTGTGCTGTAACTACTGACAGAAGCACCTCAAAAGTCTGCCAGCTTTGCTAAGGCTTCCTGCCCCCTCCAGATGACCTTCTATAACTAGACTGATGATCTTCTGATAACAGGTTTTCTTGGTACATTTCCATGTCTTCGTGATACTTTGGGTCCTGCTAGAAAACAGATGTTCTTGGAGTACTTTACAATCTTACTTTGAACACTGGCAGGAACCAGAAACTGGAGAACTCAGAAATAAGAAACAGGGTTTTTTTGGTTTGTTTTTTTTTTGATTGCACCTGATCATTCTTGAGCCTTGACACTGGGGACTAAGATTTGGGCAAGGATCCAAATTGGCTCTTCCCCATGAAATCCATTCTTAGGTCCCTATATGCACATTAAGGTGAGCATTAAGTCTAGTGTTTCAGTTTTAAATCTCAATTCCCTCACTTAGGTTCTGAGCCAAACATTTGCTAAGGGAGAGACATGCACAGCAGATGAGCAGCCTTCTTCCAGGATACCTGTTTCCACTAAATGTGTGATGAACTTACAGATTATACTGAGTGGTTCTAGATCTTTTGTCCAAGACACCAGCTAATTAAGCAGCAATGTGGCCCCACGTTGACCAAGTATATGGTTTTTGTTTAGCACTCTTCACAAAATATTGCCAAAGTGTAGGTGGCACCATGACCTGAAATCACTGCCCATGCCATCTGCATTTCAGACAGCCATTTCTTCAGGTCACAGACTAAGTCTAGTTAAGTCCTCTGGGGGGGTTGCTTCAAAGGACGTCCAAAATGGGAGAGGGATCTGGAAGGCAGCTCAGTAACAGTCTGTACCGAAATGACGCACTGCAAGCTACAAAGTATCTATAGTTCTATAGGCTCTATCTATAGATATCTAAACACTTTTTTTTTCTGTCATGCCTCCCTTCCCCAAACAAACCTCTTCAACTTTTCCACCCAGAGACAACTGCATTTGACTATTTACATGACACTTGACAACTTAAAATGAACATTTTGTGTTGTAAAAGTTTTCCAGTATAGCGGGCTGCTAAGCAAGCTTTTAATGGCTTCAAGGATCATCTCATCAATGAAAAAAAAAAAAAGGCTGTTGAGTACACAAATCATCATAACTTAAGATAATTGTGATTTGAGTAACTGGGAACTCTTATTCAGTCGAGCAGACAGCACCTGATAAGGTTAGTACATATTCTTAAAAATAGGCTATTGTCAGCCGTACACATATTGGATATAGCCATAGTGCTTCTGGACCCCTGGGCTCCCTGAAAGAAACGTGAATCCATAGGTACTCTTGTATCTTGGCTACTGACCAGTTTAATATGAACTGAACACACCATCCAAACGAGGGACTCCTAGGTGGGCCGTCAATAACAGAGGTTGAACTTGAGGCCTCTGAAAGGGAAATAAGTGAGCTCTGGCGCTCTGAGGTTAGAGGTGAACAGCCAAGACTGTAGGAAAGTTATTCTCCTGCTGCTGCCCCGCTGAAAACAGTGCCCCACAGGTTAGATGCAGGTTATACTTATTGCTGCTTCTGGGGTGGTTGGGTTGGGGGTTTTTTTTCCACTTTGTCTCACCTGCCAGACTTAGGCCAGTACCACTGCTGGGGGCAGCGGGGTGACAAACCATCACAGGAAACTGATACACATTAAAAACGCAGATTTTGTCGCATCAACAGACAACACAACTGCTTGTATTGGCATACCTGAGGGGCAGTGTGGAATGGGCTCGCTGAAGCCTGCGCTGCTGTCACCGACAGTGCTCATCGCCTGGGGGCCTTAGGTTTGTCAGTCAGGTGGTGGCAGTAAAATCCTGAAGTAAAAAGTGCTTCCATTGTGTCAGGCCGCTCCTGCAATGGGAATTCTGCACAAATCATGGCAGTGCTCTGCGCCAAACATTCTGTAGGAATAAGGCAAAATAAGTAGTGACTTAAGTGATGCTACTGGCTTGCTTCAAATTATTCCAAATTAAGTCATTTTTGAACTTAAAACCTTTGGTTTAAAATAAACCAGAGAGTCATCAGGGAAGAAAAACCTGAGTGCCATGAAAACTGAGCTGTGAGTTCATGGATATGATTCATTTTCCCCTTTCTTTTCCATCCATTCAGGGGCCAGCCAAATCCACCCCTTACCTGGCCTTTCTTTACCCTGAAACTCAGAGTAATGGGAAGAACAGAGGAGTTGATGTGACAGGATGTTTGTAGAAGGCTCTGCCGTAGGTGTCCTGTGAATTGTTCTTGATATTCCTCAGCTGGTATACTCTTTCTTTGGGTACAGACAGGTATATTGTAGTGATACAGAACTTGGGTCTAAACAATACGTCTGGATGGTGTTAATATGGGGTTTGGACAAAATTGTGTATCTCCATTTCTTTTAAGCTAGGGATGGAGAGAGATCTCTCACACACACACCCCCCACATACACATACCCCCTCCAGAGTATGGCATGAACGTCTGAAGACCCTGCAATTACAATTTTTATTGTTGATGCTCACTTTCATCACGTCTAACATGACTACTTCTAAGAACATCACTCTTCACAATGTGTATTGGCATTAATCTTCCAAAGAAGAATTTAAATGGCAGGGCGGACCCTTCAAGCTAATATAAGGGAGGTGATGCCCTGTCTGTTTTTAATTAGAGCTAGCTTTCTTAATGAGGTAATGTTCTGTTGTGCTGGGTTATCTCCTAGAAGACAGGGCAGCAGGCGAGCTGTTGGGGAGGGACACTTGAAAAACATCACAGGCAAGCTGTTTAATGTTAGCGCTATCATTCATCACCCAGGCTCTTTGGAGAGCCTGACAGACGGAGCACATCCTGTGGGGACTCCATCAGCCTCTGGCGTGCTGCTTAATGCAATTTAGCCAGATGTATCAAAGCGGCAGGCGAGACCCTGCTATTTGGACAGCATTTATAGCATCCTGGGCAAATAGTCAGGAAATGTTCAATAATGTGCCTTGCACAAGTGTGGCAAGAAGCAGATTCTTAGAATGATGGGTTGCCAAAAGAAATCCTGGCAGTGCCTCTTTCCAGCTTTTAGTCACATGCTGGTTTTGTTGTTATTGTTTGAGGGCTTTTTTTTTTTTACAGGCTGTCTCAGTTTGAGGTTTCCAAAGACCAGATTTAAGGTGACTTGAATACGCCCATCTGGTTCCCGATGAAGCGGACGAATGTGTGCAGCAGAATCCCTGGCCCGCTGGCGCACAGCGTGGATCTGGGCACGGGGCCCGCTGGAGAGCAGCGTCGTCCTGCCAGCAGAGAGAGAGCAGCGCAGAGCTGACTCCCGATGCAAAAGGGATCCATGGTGTTTGGGTAATCAAAGAGCAAATGCCATTACAGACAGGGAATTTAGTGGGGCTCTGGCTATAGCTCTAGGCTACAGAATGGGACCCAGCCTCGTACGCTGGCAGCCTCTGTTATGGAATTCAAGAGGGGCTCTGAAGAGCATAGGTCAAATATACCTGTTTGATATTTAAATACTATTAACTCCCAAAATTTGCAATCTAGACCTTTTCCTGAAAACTTGAGGATACCCACAGACCTGGCTCTGGTTCTCCCCTGGGGTACCGGGTGTGTGAAATCTCTCCATCAGTTACACAGCAGGAGGATCGCTCGCTCGGGAGAGCAGAGCCTGCAACAGGGAAGGCAGATTCTCTGGGGAAAACGGGTTTCTGCTCTTTCTACTCAGTCTCCTGCTGCCCAGACTGCCGTTGCCTGCCACAGAAATCCTAGCCGTAAGCCACGTGGGTGCTGACAGCAGATGTGTTTTGTGGCACTGGTGTTTTGCTATTTAAGTCTAAAATTTCTTTGCCAGCAATGGGAGAAAAGAACAAGGTTAAAGCACTGCCCCGTGGGCTGCTGGCAAAAAGATGTGTAGCCTCTAGAGGGGGAAAAGCTCCAATGGGCCTGGAAAGGGAATAGCTGTGATGTGTATTTTCAGCCTGAAGGCCAAAGCCTCGTTAAATTCACAGTGCAGAAGCAAAGCTGTCCTTTGCACCTTTTTTTTAATTATTATTTTTAGGAAAGTTCTCCCCAAAACCACTTTTCTGAGGAGACCTCCACTTCTCCTGGGAGCCAGAACTGGAGCCCGGATGAGGGACAGGCGTGCAACCCAGGCACCTTCCCATGTGCTGTGGTGTCAGCTTCACCTGTGAATTCAGCTTTGGCTCAGGGCTGATGCATAAAGATGTAAAATCCATCTGGGCCTTGCAGCCTTGGAAAGCGCTTTGATGATGTTTCCAGCAACAGAAATGTAGCATGTGCAGAGCCATGCATCCTGTTGCTAATAAGTCTGCTTTTACACCGCTCTGCTACACTTATTAACTTTCATTTACATATTTTTCCAATAATCTTTTTAACATGTGACTAGATGACCGTAAATCCTGGAGAGTGAGGAGTGCAGGGTATGTTGGAAGAACAAGTGCTTGGGGCTCAGTTTAACCCTTCAGTTACCACTGGGAGGGCCAGGTCCCGAGCTGCTGTGTCCTGCTGTTAGCCCAGCAGGGGCAGGACGGCAGGGAAGGGTAAACGCTTCGAAGGGAACAGATTCTCTTCTTGCGGTCTCCCAAAACAAATACGAAATTTGGTGCTGCTGCCAAGTCCCAGAATGCAAATTAATGCAGAATGGGGCATTTGAAATGTTTCCCTAACAAGTACACGCCGTGGTTCTGCATTGATGTTTAGCTGTTGATGAAACCCCATCTGTGGATTCAGCAACCAGGTTCACTAAACTAAATGGCTCTCCCTGTTTCACAATATATGATGAAGCAAAGGAAATCGGGTATGGCTTGTTAAGGCAGGCCAGAACAGGGACAGCTGGTTGGTGTACGTGAAACACCGTCTCCCACTGCGCAGAACAAGTGCTCAGCAGTATCCAGAGCCATGCACTCGGATGACAAAGTAGGGGATTACTGGGGGAGATGGGGGGGGGAGCGTACCAACACTGAATTTCTGGGTTTGAGTTCTCCCCCTGCTAGCCTTGGATTTCAGACCTCTCACTGAGAGAAATGGTGACAACTAGAAAGATTGTTCAATATATATTTTTATATATTTTTATATATATATATGCATAGTTGCTTCCAATTACCCAGGAATAACTGTTTCCTCTATTGAGCCAGCTGCATAGATGGCTGAACAATCTGTCTGTTCAAACATATTTCAGTCAACTTTCTCTTGCTGATTTGGCAAGAATTTTTCTTTCTACGACTGGATCTCCTCCAGCAACAACTTAGACAGCCTTTTGACTTTAGGTCACGGCTGTATGACACTGAAGGATTCCTTTCATTTGTCTCTCTACAAGTACTGATGGGAGAACCAAAGGACTGTCATGCCTCTAGTTGAGAAGGGACAGTTTAATTGTTTGTGCCACACATCCATGTGTCAGCTGGTTTTACACCACAAAGCAGGATGGATTATCTCAAAAACAGGGTTTTGGACTGGCACTCAAGGGTTCAAATCCTGACACATGTCCTGGATAACCTCCTATTTTTGCATCTGATTGTATAGAAGTAACTTCTCACCTCAAAAGGTTGCTGTAGGGACAATACCCGGTTATGACTGGAGGGCTCAGAAGAGCGATGAGCTATAGGGAAAGAAATCTCAGTCCTATGCAATCAAGAAAGATCTGGAATAAGATCTGCCAGCAGCAGCAAGGGTGAGCAGAAGGGGATAATGTTGCCATCAGGAAGCTGGGGTCCACTCCACCTTTCCCAGTCCCACCCTTTTGTGACAACTCTACTCAGACCATGGCCATAAAGACTATGAAAACCTCTAGGCAGGTTACACCATATGCACTTTACATGTGTAAGTTTATCCTGCCCTCACTAAAACTTCAGCTTGGAATGACAACCATTCGCAAATGTTTCACATGCCCCAACTAAGAGGCTAGAAGAAAATGTGGCCTTGATTAGCAACTGTTAATCAATTTCCCTCTCAATTAAATCTTGTTATTCCAAATACAGCATGAGACCACTCAGTTTGTAATGTACCAAACCTTATGTTGCTGCTCTGCGTGAGGAAACCAGATCCCAGTCTCCAAGGCTGTCATCCTAGGGACTTTCACAAGCAGTAAAATGCTATTTTCACAAGATCAGCACTTTACTTTTCTGCAGCCATTTCCTTGATGACTTAGGGCAGATGACTTAGAGCAGTCTGCTGGGACTGAGTTTGATAAGGGCCCCTGATCTTAGTAATGCAGCTTTAATCTCCAAAAGCTGGATTTCAGCACTACCTAATCACATTGGGCTCCTTTGCCAGTCCATTATTCTGCTGCGAGCTTCAAAGATTTTGGTGGCATAATGACATCTTCAGACCTATCTTTACTGTTTTTCCAAACTCCCCATGCAATCCCATGTCTCAGAGCCTATAATGTTAATTTAATTGCCAGTTCACTGCTTTAGGGGCACCTTCCTTCATAACTTCTGCTTTGCTTGTAATGATGAGATCTCTTGCAGATGCAGTTAATCAGAAAGATTACAATCACTCTAGAAACACCTGCATTGGAAATAAGTCTGGCTTTTATTACTACGAATTCCTACTGCTGACAAGTTCTGGGAGGAGAGGATGGGGGAAAACCCAAGATCCCTTTGCACAGCTGGAATATAAATGTGAAATTTTCTTCCCATTTATTTTTCTTCTGTAAATGATTTAGCTGCTATTGATCAAGATTACCACCAAATAAAAATCAGAATCTACTCACTTGTGGTGTTTTGTGTAACACACTCATAAAACAAGTCTATGCCTCCACCACTGGAAGAGGCCATACTTTTTGCTATGATATGTACAGAACTGGAAGTAGCGTTCGTTGTCAGGGCTCAGCTAACAAGCATTCAAGAGCAGTAAGAATCCCGTATTGGGACTCCATATTGCAAAAGGAAGACAAAATCATTTAGTTGATCCAACTGCTTGTATCCTCTTTGCCCTTACGATATTAAGGACAAATATAAAAGACTGAGCTCATTAGTTGTAATGAATACAACTTGTGCTCCCAGCACCCACCCAAATAGGTATTGGTATCCAGGCCACAGGCTGTGAGGAATGCCACAGCCTTTTGCTGGCCACGGGGGACAATGCTAGCTACGGTTGCGTGAGGTGTGAGCAGGTTGATGACCTGCTCAGCCAGGTGGCACAGCTCCAAGATGAAGTGATGGAGCTCTGGGCAGAGGTGAGTAGATTGAGAAAAATCAGTGGGAGCGAGAGAGAAATTGACTATTTCCGCAAACCGACCTCTACAAAAACGGAACGGGAGGTGACTCTTAGTGGAGCAAAGGACTCCGTATCCTTTCATCAACAACCCCCCCAGCCTTCCCGTAGTAACCCACATGAGCAGGGTCAATGGCAACAGGTCTCTGCCCGACGAAACAAAAGAAACAAACGGAGCAAGCAGGGTGCTTTTGGGAGGCGCACCACCTATAGTGCCCCTGCAGAACAGGTATGGGGCTCTGCAGGAGGAACTGGCTGCAAGCAAGGACGAGGGCTCACGAAGGCCAGAAGAGCCACC
>VYZM01010086.1:0-11931 GCA_013398915.1 Dromas ardeola | reverse complement strand
ACCTTTTCAAACATTGGTGCAATGTTTCCCTTTTTCCAGTCACTGGGAACTTCACCTGACTGCCATGACTTTTCAAATATCATGGAGAGTGGCCTGGCAGCTACATCAGCCAATTCCATCAGGACTCTGGGATGCATCTTATCAGGTCCCATAGACTTCTGTATGTTCTGGTTCCTCAGGTGCTCACAAGCCTGATCTTCTCTTACAGTGGGAAGGACTTTGTTCCTCCAGTCCCTACCTTGCGATTCATCCAATTGAGAGGTGTGTGGGGGAGAGAGGTTGCCAGTGAAGACTGAGGGAAATAAGTTGTTGAGTACCTCAGCCTTCTCATCTGTTGTTACCAGTTTGCCAGTCTTGCTCATCAGGTATGCTTTCTTTGACCTTCCTTGTCTGGCTGACACACGTGTAGAAGCCCTTATTATTCTTTGCATCCCTTGCAAAGTTCAGCTCCAGCTGCACCTTGGCCTCCCTGGCCCCCATCCCTACAAAATCAGGCAGTGTCCCTATAGTCTTCCCAGGATACCTGTCCCTGCTTCCTCTGCCTGTGCACCTCTTTCTTGCCCTTTAGTTTGACCAGCAGGTCTTGACTCAGCCATGCCGGTCTCTTGCCCTCCTTTATTGATTTCTGACACATGGCAATTGAGAGCTCTTGTGCTCTATGAAAAGCATCCTTAAAGATCTGCCAGCTCTGAAGATGACTTAAAGAACTAAGCAGTGTCTCTTTCCTTCCTGTTAGAATAAGAGGCTTTGAAAATTAGATTTAAGACACTACAGAATACAAGCAACAAGGCAGAGGTACACTATCTTAAGATGTCTCTCTCAAAATTGTATTTTGTTCTTTATTATTCACATTTGATATTATCTCTCTGCAACCTGATCTCATTTAAAAAAAGAAAAAAAATGGCTAGGATGTAACAGTAGGTCTTTCTATGAACATTTGGTGCTTTGAAGCGCTTTCCATCACATTACCAGCAAGGCATTTAATTTTGAAAAAATGAGTACAAGGAGGCTGAAGAGTCCAAAACAAAAAGACCAGACAGAGAAAGAAGAGTATGAGGGACCACTGCACATGGTATCTACGTTTCCATCAAAACAAGAATTGTGACATGACAAAGGAAGAACAATCAGCGCTTCATACAAAAATTTTGTTCTTGGTATCACCCTGTATTTCTCTTTAGAGAACCTCCTCTCTCACGCCGTCCTTGCATCAATAAAGTGACATTTTCTGCAGTGATTTTTTTTTTTTTTTTACTTGTCCATTTAGAACCTAAACCATTTCAATTGAAGAAGTTCCTGGTCACTCATCTGCAGGGTGCCTGGGAAAATGGCACTGACCTTGGCTGCTCCTTAGGAACTCCTGTGAAGAGTACAATTAATAATATCTCCTCCCGGGGTTTTCTTCACTTGGAAATCACACCAAGTTAAACCACAACCTTGAGAAGTCACTTAGGGGTGTTTTCTAATTGAATGTAATCGTCAAGTGAAACCAAATCCTATGAGAGGTTTCAACATTAACAGAGCACCTCCAACTGCTTAGTCACTCTGACAAAGTGTTGATCTTCCTTCCCATGGTATTACAAGCCACGAAATATAACAGTATAACAGTTAGAACAGCAGGACACTATTTCTGCTTCTGTCATTTATTCATCACATATTATTGAGGAAAATAATGTGTTTTCTTAAGCTTCTTCACTTGTTTTAAAAGAAATAACAACTATGACTTACCATGCAGGGGAACTGAAGGACACAATTCAAACTTAAAAAAGAAAGCTGAGATAAGAGATGCTAAAGAAGCTCAAGTATTTATCATGAGAATTTGCAGCAAATACCTTTTTTTCAGATTTACAGAAGTTCCTTACTTGTCATATGGCTGGCAGAAAATTAGAAATTATGTTTTCTATAAATTCAGTTTATATACACATCGATATTCTTCTGTTGATACGCTTTTCTTATCAAGTTACCAAACTAATAGCTTAGAGATTTTTAATGGTGTTGGCTGTATTCTAAAGAGTAACGTTAGAGACCTGTCCTTTTTGTATTAACAGATATAAATGGCAATATCAAAAAGAATGTAAAAAAAAAAAAATCATATTTTGCAGTCTTTGCAGTCTGCCTGCCATGCAATCCATGTTCTTGACCTACTGAAAGCTAATGACAGAGTTTGGACTTAATACTCCAGCAATCATGCAGGTGATCAGTCAGACTGAAAGGATGAGCTCTCTCATATTAAAAAAGAAAGAGGGGAGGGAAATGAAAAAGCTGATAACACATACAGCTTGTTATATTAATTTTGGCCAAATCCAAAAATGAAAGTGAACTAAGACTAAAACCAGTGGCCCAGAGCATAAGGAATTCAAGTAACTCAGAAGAAGCTAAGGCTGTCTGCACTTAATGAAAAAGCCACTGACCTTGAAGAGTGATCCAACGGACCTAATTTAGAACTACTGGAAAAACAGAAAGGTTATGAGGCAAATAACCTATCTCTTCCATAACAGGACTTCTGAATGATGCCCTGGCTGAATGTAGCAATTCGTAATCTGGAACAGCACAAACACACACATACACACAAAGAGGCAAGAAAAAACATTAAATAATCCTACATTCTATGACTTTAGATCAAATTGCCTTCATGGACTGAGTATGTTTACATTAGCAGAGCACAGACTGAAGACATTTAAAACATCTCAAATTTACACCTAGGATAAAACAAGAATCTTTCTCCCATTTCACAGACTGGATGAGATCTGTTACGTAAGTACATAATGTATGTTCTGATAACAATAGAAAGATCAACAGAGATTGACAGAAATACATTTAATGTACAGGTGAAAAGCATATATATCCATTGTAGGTTTTATTATGTTATATTTTTTAAATATCAAAAGTTGGTATAATATATCTTAGTGAGCTAGAACATTTTCTTTCGTTTGTTGCACCAAAAGGATTCATTCATTTAGCTTAAAGCTCCCTGTGTTTGAGCCCACACGTGATTTAACACAGGTGGGCTTTATGTCATGAAAATGCATTGCAGCAATTCAGCTTTCTTAGTTTATCACATTATTGAAATAATCCATCTGGCACTAGTGAAGAAAGATCATGCTTATATATAAATAAGTTTTCTCTTACTCTTGCTTATTTCCTTTCTTCTAAGCATTTGGATATACTGGGACAACAGAGAACTAAGCCACAAGACATAAACCAAGAATTAAGCTAACAGATATAAACTAAGAATTAAGCTTTTCTTTCTGGGAGGACCATCTAATGACCACTGACAGCAAGGTTGGAGGCAGGATGGGTCCCTTTCCCTTTGCCTTGATGACTATTTTTCATCCTTATTTCTGATAATTATTGAGACTAATGAAACACATCTCCCTGGCTGATAGCTCTGAAATGGAAAGACTATTGCATATCATCTAAAACCTGCTTTTAAACACAGTAACCTTGACTAACTGCTCTGGCAGAAGAAGAAAGAAGTTTCCAGTCTGTGTTACAGCGGAGACCCATGCTCTGGGGATGTCCCACTGCCGAGTGAACATTGTTCACCACACTCCCCAGTCCTCCCAGACAGGTCTGAATTGGAGCAATGGTGACCAGTTGAGGGCTGGGAAGCAGAAGGGGACTTAGACAAGGGCCTCAACACAAAACAACACCTTTTACACTGGAAGTCTGTACACCTCTGACATGCATCAGCTGCAAGAAGAAAAAAGACTGAAATGATACCCATTATTCATTATTCTTCATAAGTCAATTGGCAGCTGCAAATACACAGGGATAAGTATTACTGAATGTGTGACAGCCTTTCACATAAATATCCCACATTTTCTCTTTTACTTCACCTTAGTTACAGCTTAATGTTTTTTGAGAGACTGTTGTTTTGCATTGAAAGTACATTCTGGATCTGATAATTTACTACAGAAGCCTGGATACTGCAGAGTACCTTTAAATTAGTCTCAATCATAAGCACACTGATTTCATTTAGAACAATGAAACATTTCTAACCTAGACCTGTCCCTTAAAAATTGCTTCATCTCTTCTCCTTCCACCAAACCCCTTCCATTTAAAGAGCGCTAGGGGAAGCTCACCCCCAAGCCTTCATGTTGGAAGACTGAGAAGTGGTACTTTAATACAGCAGCCCTAAAAACTCCGTGTTCTCTGTGTTTTAAATATATATGTATATTTTAAGAGCGAATACAATGTTACGTTACACTGCAATTAGGTCTTTTTTCAATTAAGTTCTTTCAACAAGTTTCTCAACACTGGTACTGGCTTTGAACTTCACAACTCTGAATCTTCATAGTTATGAGTTAAAACAATGTGCAGTAAATCAAGCAACTGGGAGGTTTCCTTCAAATTACACTGCTGTGTGAACAAAAATGCCCATGCAGTTGCAGCCAAATTTTTTAAAACATTCCTGTCCTTCAGACAACACATGATTAAAATGGCATAAAGCAATAAACATACTTCGTTCAATAGGACTGTCCGTGTATGAAGTTGCAGAACAATACACTTACTGCATCCCAGATTTTGTCTGGAATCAGTGGTGTTCAATATGAATAAAAATAAGGAACAGAAAGTAAGAACATATATGCCATGGTTTTGATGGTACATGGCAGACTATTTGCCTTGGCAATATTTCTGTTTTACTTTTGATTAGACAGTCATGAAATACTCATACCCAAACTAATTTATTCTTTTTTGAGTTGTACAGGCTACAGTAAATATAGTTTTACATTCTCACGTCTCAGACCTCTCTCTGAAGTCAGAGAGACACATCAGTGGGATTGCAAGGTATCTCACACGCCTCCCAGCTGGTAAGCAGTCAAATTAAGGAGAGAGATGTTCAGAGAATGGGGAAGATCAGGTTCAAACATATGGCTAATTACTGCTAGGAAAGAGAAGTTAGTAAACATCATACTTTAGGTTTTATATTCGCTAAGTTAGACTTCCCATACTATGCAGAATTAGTTGCAGTTCAACAGTGAAGAAGTCCAAAGACCACAATGAAGCTGGACAGATAAAGACAGAAAACTCTTTAGTCCAAAAAAAGGCATCTGCCTTTCTGAGGGAGTTAAGTAGAAAGCAATACAAAATTTGACTTTTCTTGTCCTATAATATTTTTTTCCATTACAAGCAAGTCACTTATTTCTTGATGACGCACAGTATGTTGAGCACTAACACAGTCTACACTTTCTGAGCAAAAGTACCCAACAAATCTGATACACTGCTTGCTAACAGACTGCCAGGAAAATAATTTGCCAAAAAATTCTATAGTACAAACAAAACTGAATATTATCACCTTCATACTTTTTTGTTGTCATTTTAAGCAGTGGCTGACACTTACACTAAGTACAAAATGATCAGATATAGCATGGAATAAACAGTCTGATTTTATTTTTCTAGAGATTTCTGTATGTTACGCTCACCATTTATTTCTCAATATGGTCAACTCATTAAAAAAATACACAGACAGCAATCTTCCAATAGTATTTGGGCCACTGGGGGGGTATATGACAGTTCTGATGAAAATTAATTGAAGTTGAAGCTATTAACACATGTTTGGATTGACTTTTCTTATCTTAGACCACAGCTACTTGAGCACATTACTTACATAGTTGAACTTTCTGAGTACAGGAGGGGAAACAGAACTGTTCATTCACTACTATATACCTTGCACATGGTCCATTCAGGAATGTATCATTGAATGTTAATTATCGTGAAAGGAGAAGCCAACTCTACTCAAGAGGTCATATTTTCAAATACAGCACATGTTCTGCAAAAGAAATTATTTCAGAAATATGAAGGCAACCAAATGCAAGACTGACAAAGATTAGCAAACATAAAAATTAATAGCTGCATTACACTGTAACAACAGTAAATACTTCTATAAAATATAGGACCAATTACAAGACACACAAATTATTAGTAGACTATTTAGATCTATGAGGAAAACTGCATCTCAACATGAAAAAACAAGCAATGTGCAAAACAACCTACAAAGCGAATTCCCAAACGTTGTTCTTGAGGACGTTTGGGAACAATGACTTTGAAAAAAAACAACAATTGCAAATCTTGGAAATCATAGCAGATGTCATCCCTTTGAATACCAGTTGTTTAGATGCAACCAACTGATTTGAACATTGTTTCATGGCTATATATTTGAACGACATAAAAGCATAAATATCACCATGAGAAAGAAAACAAAAAACACAGGTCTTGTAAAACAAGGTAGCAGTCCAGAATATCAGTACAGAAGCAGGACAGAATAATACTGATAAAAGCATGAAAACATGACATAAAAATGTCTTTTTTTAAATAGAACATCATTAACTAATCTGCTACCTGATTACTTTTGTTTGAAAAGATAGTCAACCTTCTTGAATTCACTGTAAGAGTTTCCAAATTATATCTCTCCTTTTTCTCCCTTGTTGCCCCAAAATGTGTTTACACACTTGTGCTGTAGACACATTTCTCTCATACATCTACCGCTACCTCTCTCACCAAAATCACAAATATCACTATAATCAATACTTTGATTCAAACATTCCACAAACAGCACCACAGACAGCTGAGCAATAAAATACCTGTACTTTTTTCAGTTCACGGTTTTGTCCCCAATGGGACAAAAAGTATAAGTTTATATATATATTATATGCATATACATATATATTATGTATACATGCACACATATTTAAGTTATACTGTACAGTTTAAGAGACTGCCCTCTTTATCTTTGTTATACCTTGTTTATAACCTTCCTATTCTGTATAACTATCATAAATTATCATTTTACTGATATTTCCTTTTATTTATACTAGAATTCCAGATAGGTAGGAAAGATGTAAGGAAAGAATATAACACAACAGCTCTACTCAGCTGTAAAATTAAAAAAAAAAATTCTAAGAAAAGAAAACAAATGACTTTTTTAACACATTTTCCAGCAAGAGCACCAGAGTTAGGTGTTGAATTTTGGAGTCTTTACAGACACATAGGACACGGTGTAATAGCCTAGCTGTTTAACCTTTAAAACATCCAATGGAAAATGGTATATCTACCAGGCCCCCTAATTCCTTGTTATTCTTCAGTTTACTTTGATAAAGAAAAGAAAAAACAAAACAAAAAAAAAGGATAAAATATTTTAAGGTGTAAGGTAGGTTGGCTGGAACAGGTTTACATGAGTCTAAGCTTAGTAGCAGAAATAGTTTATACAGATGAATATATCAGTTTTGATCCTAAAAACTACTTTCTCATCTGAAGGAGCATGCAATGAATTTCTCTTTCAAGTATCATGTTTCCAGTGTTTTTTTACATAGAAGACAGAATGGCTTAATTATAGACTCTGGTCAGCAGCAAGTGACCTGGTTCCAGCAGGGCCATCAATGTTCAGATAGCTTTCCACAGGCTACTTGTGAATCTAAATACCCCAGTGATGGTAGCAAACATCTGTCATGTACTTGGTCTAAAGAAATGTCTACCCTCAAAGCATTTGTTGGCTAAATTACATGAAAATCTAACAAACTAAAGCTGAACAGTTGATTTTCAATTAGGTTCAAAACCAAGTGAACGCATATCAACCACTGAATGAAGCCTGTCATATGCCACCAAAGAATAACAACTTCTGTCTCTTTGATTTCCAACAAAGTAAACCCTTTTTTTGTGTGTGATATTGCGGGAGGGCCATACATTCAGATCCATTCATCAACTTTCTTTTCATAGGTTTTATACGCTGTAACAACAGAAATGTAGCAAGTCTCCAAAGCACACAGGCCAACTGATTATTTACCACAGAGAACAAATGCACAGCATTCAGTGATAAAAAAGTGGTAAAATACTCCTTTTATACAGTAACTTTCTACTGTATAAAAGGAGTATTTGATCAGAAGTACTGAACAGAAACACACAGCTATAAGAGTGAGGAGAAAATTCTTTTCAAATTTATTCCTGATTAACTGAAGCTCTTAAACAAATTTTTGAAACTCAAAATATGGAAAGGACAAGAGCCTACTCAGAAACTGAATAAATCCCAAAATTCTGCAGATCTAGAAAGGAAAAGGCATGACAAAGTCTGGATGACTAATGTAGTTTCGCTTGATATTTTTTGTGTGCAGGCTAAATTGAGGTAAAAAAAAAAAAAAAAACAAAACAAACCAAAAAAACCCCAAACAAACAAAAAACCACAAAACCCGCCATAAATAATATATTAGCAACTAATCTGAAAGCACCTATGTGCCTTCATTGCAAATGGATTATTTTTGAAGTTCTACCCTGACAGCTATACAGACAGGTGAATACAAGGAAAATGAACTGAATATGTAGGGAACAAATAGGTATTTCTCAATTCAGAATATTCCACTACTACTTTCTTGAAACAGGGAGTGCAAAATCTAGTGAAATCAAATGCAATACTAGCTCATGGAAAATACTCAGGTATATTTTAGAGGAATTCCCCACTGAATGAAACTGAACACTGAACATGCAAATAACATAGGCAGCAATGAGCTTGGCAAAAAAGATAAAAGCAAAAAGTGTTGCAAGATAACAGGAAGCTCTGAAGGTTAGCTATTCATAGCTAGATATCCAAAGTCCATAAAATAATACAAACATGAAACAAAACAAAAAAACCCAAACAAACAAAAAAAGAGGTATATATTCCCCACACTCCTGAGTGTGAAAAGTTGTCTGAGCTTGGGATTCTTCATGATATGGGACAAGGTTTATTAACAAGAACATCTGAAGGAGCAGTGTCCTAAGATTACGTACCAAAAATATCAATAAAAAAGGGCAAGAATAAGGTGTATTGTTATTTTGTAAGGAGTTGTTAATGACCACTTGAAAACAAGGAAAAATGACAGAAATGCACACTGAAAAATAAGTAGAGATAGCATTGTTCTGATTCTGTACAGTACATTTAATAAAAAAAAAAATCAATTACCTAAAAACCTTACCTGAGGAATAGCTACATTCAGGTTATTTTAAGCCTTTTAGTTCCATACAGAATATTGGGAAAAGACATAAGTTATTAAAGAGAGAAATTACTAATGTCACTCATGGTTTGATTATTAGCAAGGGACTTGTTAATTAGTAAGATATATAGAAAATATTCGTATTAGAAAATAAGAAACATCTTTCTTTATATTCTCTGTTGATTAAAAAGACATAACTAAAGAGATAAATTGACAGAAGCTTTTAAACTTTGCAAGGATGAGAAATTTATTAAAATGAGGCAGATGTTCCTTTAAACTGTAAACCAACAGCTTTATTAGGTATTGCAAATATCTGCCCTAGTCTTTGTCACTGTTTCTAACAAACTCTCCTCTGAGATGTGCCAGTTCCACTGAATATTTGCTTAGGGTAAGAATCAAAGGCTGAAGTTAGATCACGCGTATTAGGTGTTTCTATTTCCTAGCTCATTCTATCTCATTCACATTTTGTGTAAGCCCAATCTTGTATTTTCCCATTGGAAAACAAATGTCCAGATCTCACGTAACGTATGCTTTCTAAATCAGCTTTTGGATGCTAACTTAAAAATAATTTTGGCTTCTTAATTGCACTTCCCAAATTCCCCCACTACTGACTTCCACATCGAGTAATCAACGTTTGTGATCGAAAGTCCTGCTCAGACTTGCAGCAGCAAGTTAACCAAGTATGGAGACCAAAAAGTTTAAAATCAGCTCACCACTGAGGCTTAAAATAAATAAAAAATGGCAGAACCCATTTTTTTAAAAAATTATTCAGAAATCACATTGTGCCATTTACTATAATACCTCAACAGTAAACAAACAAGTTAACTGTTAATTTCCTTCAGTTGTCTTTTGCTTGGTTCACTTGCATGTTCAGCTATATTAGTACTTAAAAACTGCGCTATCCCTATTCCAAGACTAATTCCTTACTTCTGTCAGATGTAAGAGTTGCCAGAAGGCAATATTCAAATACCTATCCACTGTTGTATATAAGATGTCTGGAGTAGAAATCACACAGTATTTTTACTGTTGAAATACATACAAGACATGCCTACTGCCCTGAGAAGTTTGATGTAAAATTCAAACAAACAAGGAGCATAGGAACAAGACAGGCAAAGATATTTCTACCATCCTGAGACAGTCTGTAGACAGTTAAGCAAGAGAATTAGGTTTTAAAGAGGAACTAAAAATATATTATAACAATTATTATTACTTAAATATGGCCTTTAACTGCTTCTACTTGCCAAAAGATGCCATGTCTTTCAATTCATTTCTGTATCACTGTGTACTCCCAAATATATTTTTCCTTCCTTAGGAAAATATCTCACAATAATAAGGAGACCTTTTCACAGATCTTGCAAAGTTAATTGAAGCAAGGTAAGTACTAAAGTTAATTGAAGCAAAGAAAGCTCGGTACCAAGGTGAAGTCATCTTCACTTAGGGTTCATATTTAGTAGGCAGTCAACCTAACAACACTACTAAAGGGAATAAAATTTGGTGTGTCAGATTTAATGATACAGAAAGTAGAGAGATGGTATTAAAATGCAGTACAGGTACATACTCTGAGAGAGTTTATGAGCCCTAGGTTTTATTACTCACATTCACCTATATGATCGGATGCTGTATGTTATAATGCAATACTCAGATGTTCAGAGCAAGGTTGTGACACTGCTGTATAAACCTTGTAACGCAAAAGGATTTAGTCTCCACAAGGTAAGTCTTCATATAGATTGTTTCATACTTTTAAAGGTTTTATGAAACATAACCTTTTCTACTGAATGAAATCTAAAAAAAACTAGATCATGACTGTCTTTGCAAACTGATTTGGCTTTTTTCTTTTAATATTTTAGATGTGTCTGAAAAGTCTAAATCTGGCATAGTCAATCCACTATGTAGGCCTTTCCTAAATCACAAATTTGTTGTTTTTCTGTTTCTCTTCTTAATCTCATAGTTTATTTTCCTCTCTGTTTCAAGTATGACACATTTGGTCACCTCTCCTTTCCCCTCTCCATATTACAAATTAAGCTTTACTAATAGGTTTGATTTCTATAGATCCCGATCCCCTTTTTTCAAATCAAGTATCTGCACTTCTTTGGGCTTAACATACTGCATTTAATTAAAGAATAATTCATGTGGACTATCTTAAAATAGCTGCATTTTCAGAGTCTATTAAAAGCCCTTAACTTACTCTAGTTTTAATATCTTTAGATACTTGATTAAATAGTAAAGAAAGAAATGTCTGTTCTTATATACTGAAATGATAGACTGCAGATTAGTAAAAGCAGAGAATGCCAAATTTCCTCTTCCTTATATTACAGTAGTTAGGACTGTGCATTTTCTCTGTAACAATGTGACAATCTATTTGCCACTAGAATTTTTGGTATTTTGCAGAAAAGTAAACAACATAAAGGACAAGCTTTCCCTCTCAATGTAAGAAATGACTAAATAAACAGATTATAGTACATAAACTAGATTAATCATCATAGACTAAATGATCAAAATCTGAATAACAAAATAATGAAAAACCAAACTAGAGACGATAGGGTTTTTAACTGTTCCTAATAGATGAAAAATTATTAAGCACATATGTAAGTAATTTTTTGTCTTTCATTTTCTTTTCTCACATGAAGAAGCTAGTGCTCTTCCCCCAGTTTGCCACTCTAAGATGATGATGTCTGCGTAATTTGGCTTAGAGTCAGGATATGCTACACCACAGCGCAAGTGGATTTACTTTCCTTGTGCCCTTCGCAGGTGCAGTATCTTCCTTAGAACATTACTCCTGACTGCTCCTTCTCCATAGTTCAACAACCAATAGCTTTTACCACCCCATGACAGCATAAATATTGGATAATTCCTAAAAATCAATCTCTTTTTTTGATGATGGAAATGGAGTCATCCTATCAGTCTGACCTCGGTACCAGGGAAGGTCATGGATCAGATCATCTTGAGTATCATTACAAGCCGTATAATGGAC
>VYZM01010081.1:27745-39689 GCA_013398915.1 Dromas ardeola | reverse complement strand
CCCCCCGAATTGTTAATGCTTAGACATTGTTCAGACCTTTAGCTTCCCTCCTGGAGCCATCTCTTTGTTGGTATTACCGTATCTTGGGTAAACGCCGACAGGAAGCCTCCATACAACCCAATGACGCATGGCATGGTGACAAAATTATTCCTGGGAGCAAAAAACACTATAGACATTCAAACCAATTTTTCAGAGACCTATTTTTGCTGTTTACCTTTGACCTGTTAGCGTGTAGTTGGAAAGCAATTGCACACTTGCTCTTGCTGCCCTTTTGTGAGAATAAAAGCAGAAACTCAAAGAATTATTTTTTTCTTTCTTTCTAGCTGTAAAAGCGTCTTCTTGGAATAAATAAAAACGTTGATAGCTGCAGTGGTCTCCGAGTCAATCCCTGTGCAGAACCATGAACATGTTCTTTCAAAACAAATACGTTCATTGCAGTAATTCATTGACAGCAGTAATTCAAATCCATCCTCAATAAAGACAGAGTTTCATATATTGAGGTCAAGGAAAGCTGGTCTTGAACTGTCTGTCCTCTTAGGGAGTATCCGTCCAAGGATTCTCAGTCTCATTTTCCTCATATGTGCCTCCTGAATATTCCCAAATATATTTTCAAAAGGGAATTGAGATGAATAATTTGGTGAATAATTTGATGACTAATTTCCAGTGCACTTGCCAATATTTCATTAATATTTTGTTCCTGAAGCTCACTTTTAGCTGCAAATGTCTACAAGCATAAACAGAGTATCAGTAAGGTTGGCTGCTATAAAAATGAAATCCAGTACAGTCATGATAAAACTTCCCCCCACACAAGTAATACATTGAAGGGGTTTTGTTTTATTGATTTTTAAAATATTTAGCCTGAGTGCCACTGTCTGTGACAGAATGTTTAAATAATGCAACAGCAGAAAAAGATAAACAACATCCATAAAACCAGCAGTTGCCCAGCTGGGGAGATTAAAGCAGTTTTATGCCACTAAACCTAGGAAAAAGAAGCAACACACCTACTTTAATCTCAAAAGCTGAGACAAACAGGAGGAGTCTCATGACCTTTCAATAATGTATGTGCGTTATTTTAGGCGAAGGGAAAAAACAACCCCCCCAAACTAATAATATTTTGTAGAGACTGTTCTGTTCATAGCGCTGCTTTTCTAATTGAAGAGGCCTCAGTGCAGACACTGCCAGTGACAGACCAAAAGTTCAGAAGGAAATTGTTCCTCTGGGTCTGCCTGAGACCTTGAGCTGTCTGAATTCATCCCAGCACTGGCAGCACCAAAGACATGGAACCAGCCATCCAAGGCACTGTAACGTCCAGAGTGGGTGTACTCCATCCTGCTTTCTTCTAACTGAAGAGACCTCAGTTCAGGTATTGCTAGTGATAGACCAAAAGCTCCAGAGGAATTTGTACCTGCTCACTGATATTTGGTCTATGAGGTTTTGCCTGTGTGTCATAAGAAAGGAGGTAGAGAGTCAGCAGCAAATCTTACCTGGGCTTGCAGCATTTCAGTATTGCAATTCTGTGCATTTCCAAAAATGTTAACAGCATTCAATTTTGGCTTTATGAAAACCTCATTCTTTGCGTGGGTTTTCTGTCACCCTTCTTCAAAGAAAGAAGAGCAATAAACAAATATGAAAAAATTGTGCATGGCAGTCTTAACCAAGATGCAGAAGCAGCCATCAACACATGGCTGGTGCTAGTGTACTGCATGCTGCTTAGTTTAAGCCCTACCTGAGCTTGAACTGACCAGGAGACCTGGGGTAAAAGGACTGAGTTTTCACAGACTCGGCAGGAGAAAGGGGGGAGGATGAGGGATGGAGGACAGAGCTCTGATGCTGCGGGGACAACGCAAAGTCAAGGTTCATGGTCACAAATGCACTGGGGAGGTGAGTGGGAAGGCCTCTACACAATGGACTTATTTTAATTACCTGAGTGAGGATGTCTAGCGCAACTTGAGATGGCCTAGAGATTATCAGTCATACTAGTTAGTGTGGGCAGGTTGGATTCCATCTCAGGTGGCACCATGTGCTGATGTTCAGGTGACTGAATCAAGCCATAGATCAGTGCACGGGAGACGCTTGCTAAGCAACAGTAAGGAAAGCCAAAATACCTGTAAGACACATGCAGAAGAACAGCAGACACATCTGCTGAAGTGACAGTGATCTGCCTTTGGGATCACTATGTCTAAACGTGTCAGTAAAACAAGTGAACTGGAGCATGATCCCCAAGCAGGGCAGGGGGCAGGAGATGGTGATGGTGTAACCTCTCCTGTATTCTGGTGTCTTCACATACTGTCCTTGTGAGAGATCTGCCCTTTCTACAAAATCTCTGATTCTGCTCTGCATCACAGTTGCAGGAAAATGCCTGACAGAAGTGAGAAGGATTTAATCCTATGAAATAGTCCGTTGAAGTAGTGGAAGGTTTCCTGGTGATTTGTGTGAACTTTGAACCACACTGCTTACAAAATGCTGGTCTGGGGCTGGGAGTGATCAGAAGTGTGTGGTGCCAGACTGTGCATGAGCAGACCTGCTGGTTTCAGGTTATTCTACACTTGGAAGGAGCCTACAGCTATTTTTTTTTCCTGTTACAGTCTTTTAGTCCTTTTTTCATCTATGCAAACAGTTTTGTGAACTTTGAGAATGATCCTCTGTGCATTAAAATGTATTTGCTGTTGAAATATTAAATCAAACAGAAGCTTGAATATTTTTAAAGGTCACAGTCACCGAAGCAAAACACACATTGCATACACCTTTTTGAACTGTTTTTCTTTTTAAACATGGAATCTGCAGCAGTATATAGACGACGCTGCAACTAAAATGTTTAGAGTGAAATCTAACTTTGTTTTACAGGAATTAAAAAGCATGACGATGTTTGCATCTTCCCTTTACCTTTCATAGATGATTAAGAAGAAAAATATGAGAAAAATGTTAATGGTCTTTTTAAAAAAAAAAAAAAAAAAGCCCAGGGCTGTTAGTAATTCACCTTTGTAGTATTTTTGTAGTATTTTCTCCATCCCTGTGAGGCTCCAGGAGCCTGTCTGGGACAAGTGCCTCAATGGCTTAAATGAAAGCTGAAGTCTGGGAATGCAGTTCTGCAACCAGAGCTGAACGGTGCAGCAACTCCTGCAGCTGTGAGATTGCAGCTCTGCAAGGCTTTAAAGAAATGCTCTAGCTGCTACAGCAATAAAGCATATTAAACATATCGACTAGATAAGCAATAAACCATGCTTTGCAAGCATACACTATTATCTTATATTGGGATGATTCTGTTTTTTGCTGTATCTGGCTTCAGCTAATATGTTAAATCCCATCTTAGTTTGTTTCTTCCACCTGTCAACTATATGTAGATACATTTATAATAATTACAATAGTCATAGAATCATAGAATGGTTAGAGCTGGAATCGACCTTAAAGGTCATCTAAGTACACATCTATTTATAAACTGGTAAACCAGTGGAATTGCATGGAATTTGACACTGGTGCTTCTGGGTGTACCGTGTTCTTGCTGTACATTGAAGATAAAGAACTGCACACCCAAATGGGAAAACAGATTCAGTAATAACATCAGAGATGCAATTGCCCTAAGTATGGCTACTCCAAGTGACAGATAAAAAGCCTAAGGGAGGATCAGAGAATTTAAAAGCTTTTGCTTGGGGCCGGGTCTTAGCCATGTAGACAAGTGTTCAGCCTTTCAGTGTGGGGCCACCGACGGCTGCAGGGCTGGCATTCCGTCTGGCTGCAGGGCTGGCATTCCTTCTCCCGTCTGGAGTTCAATTGTCCATAGAGTTTTGGCTCATGGGTCATTGTCACATAAGAAACAGGGGAGGATTATTTGTTCTTCTATTTAATGACTGTTAGCTCCTAGCTCATTAAGACCCATCCATCCTGTGCACTTTATCTCACATACATATTTTTTCTTCTTCCTTTCCCTTATTTGCTAATATAAAACAGAGGTGATGGTGCAATTATTTCCTTCAAGGTAATTAATTTGAAGCTTAATGTAATAAAAAGCACTTATTAGATTTTTCCACTGTAGCTGATGAAATTAAAAATCTAATCTTTCCTGCACTCGAGAGGGAGAGGAATCTTATAATTTGCATAAGTTTACATTACCAAAAAAAAAAAAAAAAGATAAAACTGCAGAGTTTCATGTAGGTTAGGATTTGAAAAGCTTTCATTTTATGATGATTTTTATGAACTTGGCCTGCCATGGTGTACGATCATTCACTGTCAGCAGAGGTTACACCAGTTGCTACTGTGTGTTTAGCAGAAACTATCCAGTGGAGCTGAGTCCTGCAAAGTGCTGGGTGTCTTCCATCTCCCCTTCACTCCCATTGCGAGGAGTGCTCAGCACCTTATGGACCTTGATCATACTGCTTGTAATTAAGGACTTGGGTCTGTGTTCCCCAAGTCATTTAGTCATTGGCCTCCTATTCTTTTATTTTGGTTATTTCTACTCAAAGCAGACACAATATGAAAGAGCAAACACTTGACCCATGCCTAAAAGAATCATAGAATCATAGAATCATTCAGGTTGGAAAAGACCCTTGGGATCATCAAGTCCAACCATCAACCCCACTCTACAAAGTTTTCCCCTACACCATATCCCCCAACACCACGTCTAAATGACTCTTAAACACATTCAGGGATGGTGACTCCACCACCTCCCTGGGCAGCCTATTCCAGTGTCTGACCATTCTTTCTATGAAGAATTTTCTTCTAATGTGCAGTCTAAACCTACCCTGTTGCAGCTTGAAGACATTCCCTCTCATTCTATTGCTAATTACCTGTGAGAGGAGACCAGCACCAACCTCTCTACAATGTCTTTTCAAGTAGTTGTAGAGAGTGATGAGGTCTCCCCTCAGCCTCCTCTTCCTCAAACTAAACAGTCCCAGCTCCTTCAATTGCTCTTCATAAGATTTATTCTCCAGGCCCTTCACCAGCTTCGTTGCCCTCCTCTGCACTTGCTCCAGCACCTCGATATCTCTCTTGTATTGGGGTGCCCAAAACTGGACACAACACTCAAGGTGTGGCCTCACCAGTGGTGAGTACAGGGGGACAATCACCTCCCTACTTCTGCTGGTCACACTGTTTCTAATACAAGCCAGGATGCCATTGGCTTTCTTGGCTACCTGGGCGCACCGCTGGCTCGTATTCAACCGCTTGTCAATTAGAACCCCAATTTAGAAGCTGCATTCTTTGTATTATCCCCGAATGCATTATAATTACCTGCCCATAAGTCTTTTTCTGAAGTAATATTACTTTTTGTGTCTATGAGGAAGTCATTAACATCCTTATGCTCTGAATCAAAATCATAAAAAAACCCCACCCCAAAACCGCAACAGGGCTTTGTGTTGCCATAAATGATTGAGTTATAATTTATTAATTTGGCAGTGTCTAGGCAGTGTCCAACTCTGTAATTAGAAGTTCTGCAGTGTAAGCATCTGATAAGAGCAGAGCATCAATATGCCTACAGCTGTACACGCAGGGTGTTTCAGTAATTCAGAAAAAATGGTGCGTAAGTCATCTGTGCGGATGCTGGTGGAGGCAGGCAGGAGGAAAAACACCATTTGTTTCTGCAGCTGTGAGGCTGTATATTCATCAGCATGTTTTCGGTCTCTGAAAACACAGAAATGATGCTTTGAAATCTGAGCACCTCCTTGACTCTTAGAAGAGTGCTTTGCACACTCCGGTGCTGTGGATGATGTATAGATGTATAAAGAATGATGTGATTTGCGTGTTTTAGGCGTGATTGTGAACAGCAGGACCAGTTAACAGAAATTAACTGCGTGTTTTTTTTTAAATAGACAGCTGAAACACTGGGAAAACTTTCTCAAAATACTCGTATGCTTCACATGCAAACTTTATTTCTGAAATTTAATTGAAATTTTAATGACTTAAAATCATTTCACTGAAAGGAGAATACTGTACAGCCTACATAGAATCAAAAATAATTTCTCACTATGCTAAAATTCATTAACTTCATGGAGTGCTACAATCTGGGCAACATCAAATTATTATAGTAATTAGCACTTCTGTGATGTAAGCACCCAGGAACAAGTGAGCTTCTGTGTTTTGCCTGTAGCTTTGCATTTTTATTCATTTCTTCTGCTGGATGAGACCCTCCAGCTCCTATGAATGTTCACCCTAGCTCAAACCCCCCAAAATGTGATTATGCACTAATCTAAAGTTACATAAAGTCAAAATGAGCGCCCAAACAGCTGCAATTCTACACCAAAATTTATGAGTGGAGGTCCAGAGCCTCTTGTTGCTGACACCTCTTGTGTTTGATGGGGCAGCAAAGAGTTGTGTGAAATGCCTTTCCCCCCCTCCCCTGGGTTCTGCGCAATTTGTGCTGCTTCTGTCTGATGGCAGTAAAAGGCGGGGGGAGGTGTCACAAAAACAGACCTTGTGGTGCGTGACTGTGCATTAGCAGCTTTCCTCTGGGTATCGCAAAGGAACTGAAACCGCTGGGGCCTTGGCCCTTCGTATGCCCAGTGGCGGTATAGCACAATCCCAGAGTAATGAATAAACATTTTAAACCCACTCACCGTAAAAACATATGGGGTGAGGTGTAATGCAGCAGGCAAAATATTTCAATTCCAGTTAACCTTGCATTAAGAGTTGTGTGTGTTATTAGAGAGTTTCTGTGAGCACAGGACTTTTGACTGAGGTAGGGGGGCAGCTCTTCTTTTACCATGTACATGTATTTGTCAAATGAAGAAGACACCTCTTGCCCTTCTATTTTTTTTTTTTCAGAGTGGGTTTTACTGGGCCAAAGCGATCCTGAAAGGCTGAATAGTGCAAACCCCAGCTGCTGCGGCTGAAGCCAAAGCAGCTCATTTAGGCAGGAAGCACAGGATGCTTCAGAAAACTGAGGCCTTCTTGTGGTGTTTTATTCATGATGAAGAGCTAGCTTGGAGAGGAGGGGAGAGTAAATGGGGTGGTGCTGGTGGGGAAATGGGGAGTAATGCAATTGCAGAATCATTAGCAGACAATTTCGAGGCCTTTAGAAGGCTGTGGTTCCACCCTCCTTCTCAGCAGATATGTACACACGTGCCACAACCTTGATTAGCCTTGATGATATTTTGCCTCCTTGGCATCATGCCGTAAAGAGGAAGGGAGGCTCTCAGCTGGGTGGGCTGAGACACTGGGAGGGGGTTGGAGAAGTGCCCTAGACCCTCCCGACCCGTCACTGTTTGAGCAAGGCATGGGCCATGCCCACCAGCACAGCAGGGTCTGGGTGTTTTGTGCCCCCTACACACGTCCTGCTCCACGTGTTTCTGCACCCCAGCAGGCTGTCGAGGTGTTGGCGTGGGTTGGGGGCCTCAGCCTGGTCACTGCCTCCTGCCCAGAGACCGCAGGGCAGAGGCAGAGGGAAACAGAGGTCAACCCTTCGTGGGAGAGCTTGCTGTCCACCTCCTTAACAACCCACCCCCAAAGCCACAGGTGTGACATGGAGATGCACCCAAATCTCACAGGTGCACAGAGCACACCCTTCAAACCTCCTCTCACAGAGGAGGATAAATAGAATATATAGCAGGAAAAATGGGGAGGGGGGGAAGGATTTTGCTGATCTTTGAAAACATCTCAGTGTTCTTGGAGCTGTGTGTGTTGTCAGACTTATCAAAATCTTTAGCAGAGGAATGGGTAGGCAGTAAGATCAGGGTATTCACAAGCTTCCCAGCAGCTTCTGTCAAAATAAACATTATTTTGTTAACAGAGGAAGCAGTAATGCCTATGCATTGTATAGAAACATCACTATATTTTCCCCACGTATTGCAACAGCTTTGGGATATGAAAAGAGCACAGTCATTTAATCACATACGTGTTAGTTATAATAAATAGGTTATGGTTTAAAAAAAAGCCTAAGCGATTTATGGATCTAGATTTACTTCTCTAACAGCTTAGGTATTAGAAATGTGAGTTTCTTTGGAAATCAGTAGTACTTAGGCTCTAAAGCTACTTGTATGCTTTTAAAATTATATTCAATGATTTGAAAGATAAGTGATTTATGGATAAATAATTAATTTTGAATTGAACAGGATTGCAGGCTAATTTTAAGATTATTCTGAAGTGTCTCTAAATCTAATAAGCTAGATATTTAAGTTCATAATTAAACCCATCAGTATCTCACTATATCTACATAAATATGCATTTTTAATGCCCATTTTAGGTTATGTTTCCAGTCTTCTTAATAAAAAATATTTGATATGTTCTAACTACGTACTATCAGAAGTACTCCCCACGACGCACACCCATATGCACCATTTCACTTCACTAACTGCTTTTAATGTTGCGTAAAAAGCTTCTTTATGTTTTAGAAATGAAATATGTTCCTATTCTTCACAGAGATGAGCCCTTCCCCTTCGCAGGAAAAAGATGAAGCCCGTAATCCAGAGGGTCGCTTGGGATGTGGGTATTCCTGGTAAAGGCCTTCTTTTAGATCAGGTATGTAAAACTACTTCTCACAGCCCTAGTTAATGTGCTAATGAGGATCTTCTCAGGATCTTGTTCTTTCTGGTACAGAGGAGGTGAGGAGGTCCTTGTTCTGTGACTGGATATTCCAGTGGGGAATCACAAAATCTTCCTTAATGGTGAATGTAACTTAACTTGACGTTATTACCTGGGAAAGTTTTGGAACAGAAATTTTCAAGCAATGCACTGGAGAATCTCCTGCCAGTGTTTGTAGCAGCCTCTGTTACCACAGCATTTCCTGCGAGCCCTACGTCAATTCTCACGTGTTCAAACACTCGGTGCTGGGGAAACACCTTTCCTCAGGGGATCTTTCCAGGGAATGGAGAAACAGCCAAAAGGCATCAGGAGCACAATTCATGTGGCAGCTCTCTGCTAACCAGCTCAGACCACTGGTTTGCCAGGCGTGGACCCTACTTGTTATGCTATTTTGGTATCTGCAGAGATTACCTGGGGAGCCATATGGAGCTTCTCTGCACAGAACTGAGAAGTTCTATACTTGCTTTTATAGCACTGATGCATTTTTTCCCCCATACCTTCACCTCATTAATGAATATTACCAAAGTCCAAGAGGGGTCGTATGGATGTAACTATAATAGCAGGGGCCGATGACCAGCGTTTAGACACTGCTGTTGGATTTGTGTTATGGCAGTTGAGCAGCCCACAGCTAAGTGGCAGCTAGTATGATTATTAAACCAGGTCTACCTTGCTTGTGTAGCCCAATCTGGTGTAAAAGTGAATATTCTTTTCCACTTACAAAACGTGATCCTAGAACATACTTTCTGGGACCGCAAGACTGTATGCACATGCCCATTAGATCCCCCAAACCAGTGGAAAAGGTGCTTCTAGTGCTGGAGGGAAATCTTTTTCCATTCTACTTGATTTTGAGCAAGGAATTAATTTCAGATCTCCATCCTAGGGAAATGTGCTAACTACAAAACTCCTGAATACTCTGCAGTGAGCCTCTCAATGTCATCTTCTGCAGCTCTCCCACTCACTGTATGTGAACATAAATCTACCACTTCCAAGGTGAGTGCTTCAGTGAAAAGGCTTTTGAGAGGATCATTTCCATCCTGGAAATATTTCATGGCAACATGAAAAGAGATGCTGTAATTTAGAAAATACAAGGTGCTATTTCATACGAAGTATGTCTGTCTTTAATTACTTTAAAATTGAAACGAGAATAATGAATATTACAACAATATCACATCTGAATATTCCAGTAATAGCTCTTTATGTTCTGGATTATTATCAACTTTAGTGAAATACTGCAAAGATAACATTTTTATAGAGGATGAAATATAATTTAAAATGAAACTCTAAATAGCACTGCAGGGTTCTAAGTTAAAGAAAGTCAAGCTCAATGGCTTTCCAGATCTTTATTTCGAAACAGAACAGAAGAAATTTCTAAATCTTTTTCACAGCAACTGAAACACCCAGGGTTCAGCCAGTCCAATGACCACGGGGAGTTACACTTGTGACCATCTCTTACATGTGCATTTTTATCTTGTGTGGAAATGTGACATTAATTAATATTTCAGTATTATTTTATCCTGGTTTTGTTAACATTCCGAGATAATTAGAAATACAATTAATTTTGCTGTTCTGCTGCAGGGTTAGTTAATCAGAATTAAATGATTGGAGATCTGCCCAGCTCTCTGAACCCAGCCAGACATTCTCGTTAGGGCTTGTTTCTCCCCTTTTTAACAGACAGTTCTGCTTGACGTCTGGCTGTCATTTTTTAGCTGCCTATATAGAAAGCCGGCTTGCAAACACTTTCTTTTGACAGCGTGTCAGCCAGTCTTAGGAAGGTTTCTCAAAAAGTTGCTGGCACAGACTTTAAAATGGGTTTAAGTTGCTGGATAGATGTTCAAGTGGGGAGGAAGAGTGGGTGAGGCATGGCTTTAAAGGTGATTGGCAATTGGAAACACCACAGCGATTGAGTCCTGCTTTACTGTACAACAGCTGAATTCTATCCTGTGCATTAAAGAGTAATTTTTATGCTATTTATGATATAAAGGAAGATAGGTACAAGAGAAAAGATCTTGTCATAAATTGTGTTTTTGCTTTTATTGTGGTAGAGGTCAGGAACTAGAAACTCTGCTAGTTACAGATACAGAAGGTTTCGAAGCGCTTAGTCCAGTAAAAACTCCAGTATAACTAACTATCAGATGTTAATTTTCAAAATGCAGATAAATTTAACATTATGGGAGGGAACGCAATAAAACAAACATACAGATTCTGAACTATGTTGTTAGACAAGAGTCCTTAAGGAAGTGTAAGCTTGAGTTTGAGATTACTGTGTCGCAGTACGTCAGTCCCCAAACAAAATGAGGAAAAAGGAAGGGGAAACAAATGTGTGTAAAACAATGATTTAATAGCCTGCTCAAGTAGGAAGAGATTATGTGATCTCAGCAAGTATCTTGCCAAAAATGATGAGACCAACCCACTGAAATCAAGGAGTGTTAACAGTGCCCCGTTGGAATTAAAAAAAAAAAAGAGAAAAAGGGAAAAATTGAAGAACATGAGGCCAGAGATGAGCAAAAATAATCAGATGTGCATTTTATAGTGACTGGCATGGGAGAAGCCTGCTGGAAAATGGTACCACCACAAAGTAAGTGCCGTCAGTCATGTGGGATGGTTTCCTTGCATCATTTTTTTTTTTTACCAAAGGGATTGATGGCACCTATTCAGACCTGATCTTTAGTAAAGATGAAGAAAGGACTGGACTGTGACATGAAAAACCTAAACCAAGCACTTTTTAAAGGAGAAATATGCAGCTGTGTTTCTTTTAAATGGTAATGCAGATCACCAGGATCCATTTCAAGCTTGGAAAGCCATAAAACAGGAACAGTTTAGCTATACATACAGAATAAGAAAAAAAGCATTGCCAACATGCTGAAGAGCAAAGCAATTGCATATTGAATATTTGTGGTAGCTTAAAACTCTTACATTTTCCACATGATGGATGAATCAAGAGGATTTTTCCAGAGATCTGCTACATCTAGTGCAGTCCCAAAGAAGAGTGGAAGATTGCTGTGAGGGTATAGCAAGATGCTTCTGCTGTGTATGTACTGTACCATTGGGCAGGCATGAAAGCAGCCAGATGCATGGTGTGTTCCACAGACCACTGATTCATATATTAGCAGTAAGTCTTTTGTCCTGGTTTGAGGAAAACCGAACCAACTTTCTGTTCAGTAATTTTACTTCTTAGCTAAGCCTCTTCTAACTCTCTGAAATTAACAGCATATTGTGCTGAAAAAGGTTTGTTCTCAGAGGGATAAGACCAATGTTTACAGTTTGTGCCAAGGAATGGTATGCAGAGAGGCTCTTGCTTATACTTACTACTATAACAACCAAGGTCAGCTAATTTCGTTATTTGCCCCGTTGGAGGGTCAGAAGTGGAAAAGCATAGAGGGGTCGCAGCTGCAGGGAGGAGCAGTCAGGACAGGTGACCAAAACTTGGCCAACAGGA
>VYZM01010081.1:0-23592 GCA_013398915.1 Dromas ardeola | reverse complement strand
AAAAAAAAAAAAAAAAATTTTCCCTCATGTACCTTGCCTGTGTCTCCTTGGCATCTAGAAAGCTCATAAGCTTTCCTCACAAGTCTGTTTCTTACTCTTGCCAGCAGGTTTCTTTGTATTAGTGGGATGAAATGTGTAATGAAGTTACCAAATTTCACCCTGGCTATTGCAAACTCACCCACATATAAGACAAAATAGTGGAAAAAATCTGTAGCTTTGACAAAATTCACTTTGTCTTGTGGCTGTAAGACTTTGCTGTGGGTGATGCCTGTTGTATGTGTTTGGAACGTTCTTCCCCACCTGTCACTTATCCACAATGTTGTAACCCATTGCTAGGCTCCGGGTTCTCTGAAAGCTAGACCTTCTGGATAGACCTTGACCCCTTTTTCTGTGTGCCGTGACAGTACACAGCGCTTTGGGCTTGGGTGAGGTAACGAACAGCTAGAGAGAGGGCATCTGACCCCTGGCACCCTGCTCTCCAGCTGCAAATCACCGTCTCCCACTTCAGCTGGTATCTGGCTGTGCTTAACCTGTCTCCCCGCAGACATCAGAGCTTTAGCCCCAGTGCTGGAGGATGGGTTAACATAGAGGGGTACATCTCACTTTTACACTTCAAAATCAATCACGCTACCCATTTCGGCTCATGAGACCTTGCCCTTACCTGACCTAATGTGCCTGCAGTCCTACTCACCAAGCTTGTCTTAAAATAAACTCATTCATATCAAAGGTGCTGAGATCTTTGAAATGTGGTAGAGACAAGGCAGGCACACACAAGGGCAAGCAATGTCTATCTTACAGACATTGTCTTACAGGGACAAGACGGACTGTCTTACAGGGAAAACCTTCCACAGACACACTTAATATTTCTTTGGAAAACAAGGGTGTTCTTTCAAGGGTGGAAGATGCTATTTGAATATTTTATGATCGATATTTTATGGATGAATCAATTTCATAAAGGCATTCAGAGAGGTGCAGGTCTGGACCTTATCATCCTAATTAACCGTATCACCAATAAGAGTTGGAGAAAATTTGCTATGCACAAAACAGTGAAGCAGGGGCTCCACTGCCTCGCTGCCCTTGCTGCTTCCAGTAAGTGCATTTTGAGCTTCTGGTAAGCTTATTTCAATATTAATAATGGCATTTGTTTAAAAATATCCTAGCGTAGCTCTGCGTGCTGGTTAATTTTGGTCTCCAGTGTTGCTGGAGAAGATAATTTCCAAGTTGCCTACTTGATCCAACTAAAGAAAGGCTGAGCAAGACAAGGCTATACTTACAAGCTGTAGAAGGATAGTATTTTCAAGTGGAGACAATTTGGAAACGAAAAACAAGAGAAAAAGAGGAAAACTGTTTTCTACTCCTTATTCTAAATACAACAGAAGAATTGGGAGGGGGGAAGAATTGACTCCCTAGGAAACACTAAGAGTTAAGGAAATAAAATACTGGGGCTGGGATCGGAGACTGGCCTGAGACAGCCAAACTCTTCCTTTGACCGCACAGGAACTGGTACAGTGCTGGATTTAAATGTGAATGACATCTTAGATATCTAAATGGGCAACACTATGGCATTCAAAAGGACAGAGAAAATGGGGCTTTTAGTGCAAGAGACAGAATGAGGAATACTCGGTAACTGTCTGTACTTGTTTCATACAGGAGATCCCATAAAGAAAGTGATGCCATAAGGTTTCACTACACTGAATCTCCTTTTTGCCTGGAAAATTAATTTTGTTTGAAGTTTACCCGAAAAGTGGGTTTATGACTTCTCCTTGGTGTTTTCATTTCCTTGCATGAACACTGGAAGCTATATTGTGCCATATTGTGGCCAGTAGATCCAGAGAGGTGATTGTCCCCCTCTACTCTGCTCTCGTGAGACCCCACCTGGAGTACTGTGTCCAGCTCTGGAGCTCTCAGCAAAGAAGGACATGGGCCTGTTGGAGCAGGTCCAGAGGAGGGCCACAAAGATGATCAGAGGGCTGGAGCACCTCTCCTATGAAGGCAGGCTGAGAGAGTTGGGGTTGTTCAGCCTGGAGAAGAGGAGGCTCCGGGGAGACCTTATAGTGGCTTTCCAGTACCTGAAGGGGGCCTAAAAGAAAGCTGGGGAGGGGCTGTTTGCAAGGGCATGTAGCGATAGGACGAGGGGCAATGGTTTTAAACTAGAGCAGGGTAGGGTTAGATTAGTCATTAGGATGAAGTTCTTTACAATGAGGGTGGTGAGGCACTGGCACAGGTTGCCCAGAGAGGTGGTGGAGGCCCCATCCCTGGAGACATTCAAGGCCAGGCTTGATGAGTCTCTGAGCAACCTGATCTAGTTGAAGATGTCCCTGATTACTGCAGGGGGGTTGGACTAGATGACCTTTTAATGTCCCTTCCAACCCAACACATTCTATGATTCTGTGATACAGAATTCTTTGTGTTGATGTGTTAGGGGTGCTTATTGCAGATGCCCTGTGTACATCTTGCATGAGGAGTGGACGGTTTCTCTGGTACTTTTGCTGAATTCTTTTCATGCAAATCCTAGAACGGTTGGTAATATTTGTGCCTGGAAGAAATTCCATAAAATACTTTGGTAAATCTTCAGCTCTTATAGTTTTATATTACTGCTGAGTTTACAGCTTCTACAATCATTCCGAAAAGGTGGAAAGGACAAAAAATATCTCTACTAATTTATCATCTGTGAGTAAATGCCTTCTGAATTCAGTGTCACGAGGGAGCAATTGTTAGCAGGCGCAAGAGAAACGGCACAGAGAACCTGCATCTTGCTGTGATCAGTGATTTCCTCTTATAGCTGGTGAACCTTTTTTTCTCCCTCTGTGAAAATGTTAAATCAGAATAGGGTAACTGGGAATCCGAAGACTGTTTGCAGTACTTCCTTCCACCTTTTTCTTCCTCTTGATCATGAATTCTATGTCCTAAATAGTTTTTTAAAGGTGCCGTCAGCTGTTTGGCTTCTGAATCATGCAGGCACTAGTGGAAGAATGCCAGAACCTGTTACAAACCTTAAAGTTTGATGTGGGAATAAGCTGCAACTTTTTAAATGGTTGCTGTTCCAGAGCAGTAAGGCTATAAAAATGTAATTTTAAATTTCTTGTGTATTTTATAGATTCATAAAGTTTCACGAAAGCTGTGCCTAAAATTTAGCTATTCACAATACATTTTTGTCACACCTGAATACTTAAAGATGATGAATTTAATACAAAAGTATTTGTGTTAAAATACTGTGCTACATGCTTCATGAATTGATAGTGCTTTTAAATACACAATAAATATCACTGTGTTAAATGGGATTTTTTTATAAAGGCTTAATGATTTTGGCTGTGATTTCCTTTGACGAGTGCTTCCTTCTGAGCAGCCATTTCACCGTGTGTGACTTTTCAGCTTATTTTTCCATTGAGTTTGCAACAAGCTAGAGCCTTCTGCAAAATCCTCAGAGGAAACGTGGCACAGCCTTATTGTTTTAAGTCTTCCCTCTAATGTATCATCTAACATTCATATAACATAATGCTCTCATGCCATGCTTAAAGCAACAGCACAAAGTTAATGTTATTGCAACTTTTAGGGGCTTGCTGGCGTCAAGGTGGATTAGTCCTGTCATGAGGAAAAATTGCAGAGACATTTTTCACTGCTTCGTCACATGGAACATGCACATTAGCCTGCAATCCTAATGGTGCAAATGGCAGGCATTTGCTTTGCTCACACTTCCAAGCCTGTTTACAGCTAGCATGCTGCCTCAGAGCAACTCCCTTGTGGTTTCCACTCTATACCATGCTGCCATTAGGGGTGTTTTTAAACCTCCTCCAGCTTTTCCAGACTGAGAAGTAGCCAGCTTGCCAATCAGACTTTGATGGTACTGAAGAGGACGGTGTGGAAAACTTGATTGCTTCCTCTCTGTCTTCCTCCCTCATCCTTTCCTCAGAACTTTTCCATTTTAGGTGGAATAACACATTTTATTTGACTTCGTATGTAGTGCTCCATTTTGCAGGCCTTGCTCTATGTGCCTTTTTTTTTAGGTCCACTTCTGCGATACTGAACTCTCCACCAAGCAGAGACTCCACAAAGTCAAAATCTTTTTCTCAGAGTATACATTTACGCCCTGGGTGGTCCAGAACTTGGTGAAACGTTCAACATTGTGTCTGAAGTGTTTTTCTGCACTGCTAACCCCTTTCCTCAAGGGGTTGTGCCTAACAAGTGCATCACGGACAAGGAAAGATCTAGAGTGTGCAGGATCCAGGCGGTGGGAGCCAAACACCACAGTACGAGTGTTCAACTGAAAAGCTTTCAGGGTAGTCTTTCGTTCTGAAAAATGAAAAGGTTACGTGGTACCAAAATGTCTTTACCCCACTTCTCGCACTGATAACCCAGTTGCTTGAAACCTCTAAGTTTTCAGTAATATAAAACCAAAAATATTTTCTTAGAGCAGCATGAATTGCTATCCTCTTGTGTTTCTCAGTTTATTATTTCTTCAGAAAGTTGTTCAAGCATTAATTTGACTATGTAATTAAAGCAAGCACTATGGTATTGAAAAGAAACATTTCAGTTGCCTTTAAATTTGAAACTGGAAAACAAATGAGCCTGGAACAAGATTACCCTTTGCAAAGCTACAGCACTGGTAACTTTCCAGAGGAGTAACACATTATAAGGATTTTTGACAGGCAAAGAAATCTAATTTCTTCATTTCAGTGGGTGACTGTTCCCTGCATCCTTGGCTTGTTCAGTTCCATTTTTCATCTACTTCTATCATGCTGTTTGTTGCTAAAAGCATTCTTTTATCTGAGAAACACCCTTAAATGGCTCTATGGACCTACCAGTGGGCATTAAAAGCATGCTGAGAGAATCCTCCTTCTTGTAGAGGTTCATAGTGGATTTTTTTGTGGCATGTACTCTGGTAAGCTTTGCGGGTTTAAGGTTAAAGGTATGCAATCTTCTGCCAAAATACTTGCAATCTGTTTCAGTCTGGATCGCATCAGGAGTTGGTAGCTTGAGCATGGCTTTCTGCCCATAGCCTTTTAGCCAGAGTGAATTTTAGAGCGGTGACATTCTTATAGCCTGAGGGTTATTTCCAGTCTAAAAGACTTCAAGAAGTCCTCTGAAAAGACTACAAAACTGTTTAAAAAAAACCCACCCCACCCTAAGAAAACTCCAAGCCACCTTGATAGTCCCGTGTAGGTATGCATGAATAGGGTAAACAGGAAGAAAATAATGATATAAGGTTCATCTGAATGACAGTTCAAAATTCATCCTATTTTTCACTTATTGTAAATGCAAATCATTATTGTATCAGAGTGTGGGATGACACCTGGATTATCTTTTAGATCAGCCAGGTAGTTCTTCAGTTTCAAGAAAACTGAGGAATCCTGTTGTTGGACACTCTTTTTATACATCCTTCGTGATGAGGGTTGGAAGGCAGGAACTTTGCCAGATATGCTAAGCTGTGCATCATTGTGGGATTTCCTTCTGTAAGACATTGTCTGCTTGCTATGGAAGGATGTGACTGCACGGCAATGGTCTGCAATACTTATTCTTCAATAACCTTTTGATAAGTTGATTTTCTTCAATGAAATTGAACAAACGGACCATTAGTGTGTCAAATCAGAGTGGCAGCATGGGCAGGGGGGCTTGGTACTGATTGCTTAATACGCTTTCGTTTCACAACTGAGGCTTTTTCTTCCCCCTTAACAATGGCTTTACTGGGTAGGCAAGTCCTCATTCATTGCCTCAGAGATGGCTGAGCTGAGGATTTTAGGAGATCTGGTCCCATCTCGCTGATGAAAACTGGGAATGGAAATGGAAAGGAGTTTCTTCAGTGTGTGTGTTAAACAGCTGCCTCTGAAAAGCCTTTTCTGTACTTTTCCAGGCCTGTGCCTGGAAACTTTACCCCTTCCCAGCCCTCCCCACTTCCCCAAGACTGGCATAGTATTGAAAACACTCAACAAACCCTCTGTCCTCAGCCTGATGCGGGAACTCTCTCATCCTTTCATCTCATTGGATTCTTTTATTCTTTTTGGGGTGAAGAAAGCTTGTGTTTAACTTCAAGTACGTGAGACTTTGTACATTCTATCTGTTTATTGTCAGAAGTACTTTTGCCTTACCTTGTGACTGCTGTATCTTATCCTAATGGATATCATGGTGTTGTGTATTGCCTGAAGTTCTTCTACCTTGGTCATCATCACCATCATTATAGTCCCTTTCTTTTGTAACTATCTTATTGTTGCTGAAAAATGAAGATGCGGGACAGTGGCTGAAAAGCCAGTTGCATTCAGTTCTCCTGATGAGTATCTGACTTCAATTTTGTGACTTAAAGAGCCATTGCAATCTTGTAGCAAACTGAGCTTCCATGAATTGCACTCATCTTAGCAGAGGAGCATAGTCCGTATTCTTGGTACAATCACAAACTCCTTTTACAAGGGCCAGAAAACAGAAGCTAGCTTGTTTTTAGATTCTTTAAGACATGCAGGACAATGAGGCAACTGATGAATAAAGTTCTGGTTTGTCCCTCTGAGACCCTCTGTCCTCACAACAAAAAAACCCACTCGTTCCTCTAAAATGAATCTGGAAAAAAAGATGGAAGTGATCTTTTATCTCAAAATTGCGAAGGGGCTTTGAAAGCTTGCATTAAAGTCCCTGTTGTGTCTCTAGCTTATCAGTCTGTAAAGGCAGCTCTCCAGCCTCCTATATCAAAGTCTTGAAAAAAAAAATAATCATAAAACCTTTCTCTTCTCCCCCCATCCAAATAAGTGTTCAAACACATTGAGGGAGTCAGTCCTAAATTTCATCAGTATGCTGTTGATCCTGACATGACTGACTGCTTAAAGTTAACAAAAGCTTACTAAGGTTTTAATTTTTACAGGAAGCTGAACCGGTCAAAGTCTTTTCAACACCCGTTTTTTCCGTGTTTTTTTTTTTTTCCCCCCAGTTTGGTCAGAAAATGTCTTGCAAAGGGTTTGTGTCTGTTTCTCTGTAGAATAAAATAGTTCTAATTAAACTTGCCCCTAAAGGCCTTTAAAGTTCAACCTGGAAATCATGGTCAGGCTCAGAAGAAGATTTGCTTACCCCAGAATAGCAAACAGGCCAGTGGGTTGGTGCATCGGCTGCACCTGTAGTCAACATCTTGGGCTTTTTGGGCAGAAGAGGGGGCTGGGCGCGGACATTTTGTTTTCAACTTGCTATGCTGATGGAGGCAAAGTTGTTTAGATCCTACCTTATATTGGGCTGTGCCCTTGCCTGATGATGTCTGTCTGGTCTGGAAGGGAGTACACGGACCCATCCTGCACCGATTTAGATGGATGTTTTCAGCACTTCATAATACAAATAAGTGACACTTGGTCACTTTTGGTTTCCTACCTGAATGTCTGCTGTGGCCCTTCTCTCATAAAGCAGCATGGTGGTTCCCCTTCTCACCTGTTCCTTTAGTCACGCTCTAAACAAAATCTCCTTTTCACAATATTTTCCTAAGGAATGCTGAGCTTTCATCTCTCCCTGCAGTGTAGATTCAAGGGTTTCTCTAGGCTTTAGATATATTACATTTAGAGAGATAATGCTGGCTCCATGACAACACCAAGCTTTTACAGTCTCAGAGGAACTGATCTTGGTAATGCATCAACCTGAGAAGGCAACCATGGCGTTGCAGCAAGAGAAAGAACCCGGGCACGCAACCTCCTCCATCCCCACAGCCTGCACGTGTCGCAGCGGTCAGAGCTTCCCGCGGGTGCGTTCCTGCTGTTTGCGTGCCAGTTTCAAGCCTGCAAATAAGACCCCCAGGGTCTGCAGAGCTGCCCTATGCCTTTCAGCACGCAGCTCCTTGGTGTGAACGCAACCATCTCCATTTTGACAAACTTCTCTCTGGTCATTTCCTTCACAACCTCAGTAAACAGCTTCACATCCAAATGTCTCTTTAGACGCTTCACTGCCTGATATATTTCCTTTTAACAGACTGATGCTGGGATGGTGCTGGTTACTGCCACACACTGATGGGTGATCGGAGGGGAGAAGCTCTTCCCCTCGGGGACAGATGCTGCCTGTGGGTGCATTCTGGTGGAAGAAGGGCCAGAGGGGAATGCAGCAGGAACATGGCCCTGCTTCTGCTGCATGCTCAGAAATAAAGCATTGAAGTCCCCCTCTAATGCTGAGCAGGCACTTGCTATGCTGTGGCGCTGCTTTCTATGCTGAACTGAGAGCAGCAACGTATGTTAACGTATAGCTCAAAGTGTTGATGCATCTTGCAGGATTGGAACAAAACATGTCTCTTGTTTCTGCTTTCTTCTTTCGTTTTATTTTCAGTTTGTCTTGAATGCCATGGGTATAAAGACCTGTTAGTTAAACCTGCCGTGTGCAATTTTTTCATATTGGTTTATTGTTTTTCTTTCTTTGATGAAGGGTGACAGAAAGCTCATGTAAAGCAGGAGGTTTTCATAAAGCCAGAATTGAATGCTGTTGCACTTTTCGAAGCTTTAAATACACAGAATTGCAATACTGAAATACTGCAAGATTTATTGTTGGCTCTCTACCCCTTCTCTTATGAAACACAGACAAAACCTCGTAGACCAAATATCACTGAAACTGTATCCTTGGATAAATTTGCTGTTTACATAAGCATGTCTTTAAAGACATGCTCCAGACAGTAATGAGAGTTTACAGCGCGTCTCAGAGCACAGAATAATTCTATTTTAATTATAGAGGGTAGTTCTTCATTACTGGATGCTCAGAGAAAAGTGTAAAAGAAATCTGATTTTCATGCTGTTATAATTAAAGAGAATACAAAATTAGAAAAACCCTATATAATCACAAGTTTGAATTAATAGCAAGGGAAATATTTTGTTTATTAAAAAATAGAAAAGACTGAAATCCCAGAAATGAAACAATGGTGTCCTGTAAAGAATTAATATATGAGGAGACAAAATGAATGGATGTTCCTAGTTTCATTTTTGTGTGTCTGTTTTTCTTGTTCATCCTGCTTTTCCCTTTCCTTTTTATGTATTCACTATATGACTTGTCTCCTTTTAGTCAAAAGGATCTGGGATTAAATTGCTGCAACAGCAAAGTCATAAATTCGACTTAAGCTCCTGTGCAGTAGGGGGCAGCTTGCAGAAAGGATGTCTAATTTTTGTTCATTGCCTTTAGAATGCGAAAGGGATGGTTTATGCAAATAGTGCTTTTATTTGTTTGAAATATTGCATTTACTAATGTACTTTTCTGTTTTCCGCAGATAAAGCACTGGTTGTCCATGTGTTAAGTGCATCACTATGTCTGAGTTTCCTACTTTTAGAAACAAAAGCGCTACATATTGAAAAATAGAAATTTATGTTGAAGTATTTCTTAAACTGAGTTGATTTTTACTCCTTTAATTAGATCTTATTCTCCTTCAGATTTTAGTAAAAGTTTTTCAGTCACTCATAAGAGCAATACTGACCCAGATATGGTTCTGATCTTTGATTGGTATCATACGTAGGCATACAGGGATATTGACAGGATGAAATAATTTTTTTTTAACTTAAAGCAAGTGAGCTGACCTTCTGGCGGCAAGAAAAATGACACTGCTCTGCCTTCCAGGTTGATTTCTATTATTCCTTTTTCTAGAAACACTTGCGGGAACTTACAACCAGTTGAGGAGTTGGGTGTTTTGTTTGTCTTGTCTGATCTTGAACATGTCGTTTCAGAGGAAATTCAGCTCTCTGTCTGAAAGTCAGATTAGACTGTCTATAGAGCACTTGTGTCTGACTTTACTCATTTTAAAGTTAAATAAAACCTTTCCCACACAGACTTTGCACAGCAGACCTTGTGGTAGAAATACCATCTATGCAAAAATACAACAGCAGTGTAGTTTCAGCCAGTCAAACTTCTGTAGCACACTTGCTGCCCTCAAAGCAGCTTCTTCATTCTGTTCACCAAATAAAGCAGGCATCCTGAGGAGAATTCAATTATATTACTTAAACACATGAATATGGTACCTAGGAAACCTGTCTGGAGACTATGTAGATCATCTCAATTTTGGCATTTTTGATCTTGAATGATTGGATCTGGAAAATAAAATACTTTTGTCTGAATTACTTTGTGTAGAGTTATTATTACTATTGTTTTTATTATCTATAATTTGTCATTGAGGCAAAAACTCCCCAGGGTTGGCTTCTCCCTTTGTTCCACTAAATAACTGACACTCAGGTAAGTGCCAAAGTGTGGTGGCGAATGCAAACGGAGTGCTCGTATTTTACATTTTTCACAGCTTTCTAGGAGGTGTAGGCTAATAAAGTTTCTTCTTCATGTGATATCTACAGCTGAGGAAACCAGGTACCTCTGCAGGATTTGGTTTTCATCCCTCTTCTCCATCAGGATGAGTATTACATACACAGAAAATCACTCCTGTTTTAGATATATCATAGCTATAGCTGTGCTGGTGTGTGGCATACTGAAAAATATTCTTCATGGTTCATGTTGCCTGAAATCAATGACTTTCAGGTTCCCCAAAAAAGCTGCATGTTTGCTCCTACTGTTCCTCAGATGGCAATGGAAGTAAAAAAGAGACAAATCCAATCTTTTCCCATCACTTATTTTGTGGTGAAAAGCTTTCTTTCAAAATTCCTGGGAAACATTGGGCACTTTAATTAAAAAATAACCAACCCAAAGCAAAAATTAGTTAAATTTATAAATGTGTTTTCTCTACAGCTGATGGTGAACAGGCTTCCCTGTTGAGGAAATCAGAGTGGCTAAGGTATGCTTTTGCACTGAATTGGCCTTTTTCTTCCTGGTAGAAAAAGACAAGGAAGGCGAGTTAATCTAGGCCAAAATCAATGTTTAGGGTTCTTCCAAGCTAATTGCTTTAATTCAAAATATTGAAAATTTTTTGAAAGAAGTAAGAAATGTAACCTACTTATCAGAACTTCTCTATTTTGGGAGGCAGAAGAGTCTCTGACCTTCTTCCAGGAACATATTGGAAGTAGGGAAGAAGGGAGAGTTTTTCTCTCCCGTTAAAAACCAACTGTGTAAGTTATTAGTAATATGAAAGATCAATCTGCATGTCTGGTACTCTTATTACTTCTAAGTGTTCCTGTATGTCAATTAGTTTATTAATTGATTTACTGATGCTTTGTGTTTTGGGATCTATATTTTGAGTAGTGGAGAAAATAAATCTGTTGGTAGCACACCATCAAGTTGATCCATTTTGTTACCTTAACATAAAGATCTACTTTAAATGAGCTGCCTGCTGTTGTAGACAGGTATCCAGACATGGCTGGGTGCTTTTTAAGTCCAAAAGAAAGAGCTCCTGCAGGCTATGAAGGACTCCAGACTCTGTCCTTGACACCTGTGGTGAGTTGATGTTGTTGACTTGAGTAGCTCTAGAGCCTCCAGGCTAAAGCTCACTTGAGAGCTGAGCTGTTTGCACCAGGGAATACCTGAGCAAGGGAACTATCAGATCAACGTGGTACACGTTGGTAAGGTAAACTTCAGTGGCACGTGGCTTTATAATGGAAGAAGTCTCTGCCCTTTGTGTGATATGGAGCTTATTCCAAGAAAATCTCCTTGAATTTAAACAAACAGCAAAGGATTTACCTGCTATCTTCTGCATATACCTTCCCTCTTATAGTGCTATAATGTGATGCAGGGCCATATTCCCTGGCAGCTGGGGCCTTGTTCAAACAAAATGTGTAAAACCATCAGGCTCCATTAGAGCACCTGGCATTTGGTGAATCTGATCTATCAGCACAACTCAGCTTGATTTTTAGAGCAAGAAATCTGAAAATAAAGATGGCCTATTGATTCTCTGCTGTTTTCTCAGCCAGGTTAATTCTGATATGCACCAGAATTCTCCCCCAGGGCTGATTTTAATTTGGGTCAGAGTCCCTACAACCGAAGGATAATGTGGTGTCTGTAGAACAGGCAGGGATAAGGGAAATCTGGCAATGTCTCAGTACACCCCAAGCTGCTGGCTTGGTACAGCAGTGGTGTAAAAAATTAGTTTTGCGCCATCCAGGGAATTTTCCTGGGACTTAGTCTTCCAGAACGATAGCTCATCTTAATGAGAGAAACCCATATAAATGAGCGTAACATGGAAGCAGATCTGACAAACCCTGGATTGAACAGCTGCTCCAGGTTAACAGGTAATGAAGAATCACAGCAGAAGACTTCTGAACTTCATCTCCCTTCTTTGCTCTGCCTATCCCAACTTCTACACAGAACCACTCAGGTTGGAAAAGACCACTGGATCATCAAGTCCAACTGTCAACCGCACTCTTACAAAGTTCTCCCTTACACCATATCCCCCAACACCACATCTAAACCACTCTTAAACACATTCAGGGATGGTGACTCCACCACCTCCCTGGGCAGCCTATTCCAGTGTCTGAACACTCGTTCTGTTAAGAATTTTTTCCTAATGTCCAGTCTGATTCACCATGAATTATGGCGGTCAATATCTAGTGGTTTGGGACAAGCATGGCAGAAAAAGCTGCTGTTTGTCGAAATCCACAGTCCTTCCGGCTGTAGAACTACTGTTCTCATGTAAATTCTGAATGTGAAAAGACAGAGAGGTTCTGTTATAAAAATTTTGGTGTTGGAAAAATCTCAGCACTCTGGAAACAAAGGTTAACTGTCACTAAGGTTGCCATGACCAGCTTCCATTTGAACTGGCAAGCTTGAGTGGAAAATTTAATAAACACTTTGAATCCTGACCAGAATTCAACATTTTTATAGGCATCAATATGAATAATAGCCTTCTGTATTCTTTGAGAATGATGAAATATAAAAATGTCTACTTAGCATGAACTGCAAAATAAACCAGGCACATTTCTTTGGTCCTTTCCAGGTTTTTGAGGTGCACATTCCTCTGCCCAGTCTGGAAACTCACTTATCCGAATAATCAATATTTCAAAATCGATGGTGGGCTTTCTGAAAAATATTTTTGAGGATTTTCTCTGAAGTTATGTGAGTCAATTACTCATTTTATTCATCTCCCTGGTATAACTACTCCCAAATACAAGGGCATACCCATGACAAGCACATACGCCCGACGTATTTATTGTCACATGCAAAATGTGCCCAGCTTGGCCCTTGAAAGTTGCAGTCCTGCTCTTTGGTTCATTCCCAACTGCAAAGCTGTGCAGATGGTTGCTGAGGCAATGGGCCACTGCACTAAAAGGGCTTGGCCCCAAGGACAAGTTGCATGGCACAGCCATACTTTTTTTCAGCAATCTATGCAAAGTACCAACAGTTGATTGATTGCTTGATTGATTGATAGATTTTTAAATCTTAAAAGGGTTAATAGCACTCTCGAGATCTGTAGCATCAACATAATTCACAGTATTTGCCCTGAACATTTAAACAGAGATTTTTCATTGTTCTTAAGGCATCTGAGTTTCAAAGAGATGTAAGTACCAAACTCACTTTGAAAACCTGATTGATTGAATTTTATCTAGTATTTACCTCTTGTTTTTTGGATGCTAAATTTAGGCATGGCTTAAGATGTTAACAGTAAGATCTGTCCTCTGTTACACATAACCCTACGGCAAGAGATTTCATGCATTGCATCAGTTTTCATTTATGTCTTGAAAAGTTTACTAGTTTATCGGTTACTAGGATTTGGGACGATTTGCATTGATGAGATTGACAGCTGTCAGAAGATGGATATGGTACGTGCAATAATTTTGGCTGGTAGGCAGGGAAGGTCTCTGATTAAAGGCTCTGGCTAGGGGGATGTGATTTACCAAGAATTTAATGTCTTACTCTAAATATGGTGTTATTAAAACTTTTCCTTTTTATTTGAAAGACATGGAGATCATAGAATCATAGACAATTCTTTGTAGGAACATTGCATCTTGATGAAAACTTAGACTTGTTCAAGTTTTCTCTTATCTTTTTGTCAAAGTTCCTGGGTTCTCTTTGTGCACATAGGTTTCCCTTATACCAGAACCTTTTTTTGCTGTATAAATCATGCCCTTGTAACTTTTAGTAATGCAGGCCTGCATTGTTCTTTTAACTAACTGTTAGAGAACAGTGCTCCACCCTGGGGCCTCCACTACCAGGTGCCAGCCCCATCTCTTGCCATCCCATGCTAGTATCCACCTGTGCCACCTCCTGAGTCCCCACTTCTCAGGGCCTCTGCATTTCATATTAGGGCTGCATTTCTCTGCAGTACAGCATTGCGTTAAAGCCATCAGTATCTCATTTTAATTTTTCCTGGATGGATTGAACAGCTGAGTTTCACCGATCATACCCAGGATCCCACTCCATACCCTGCTGTCTGTCCCTATTGGCAAGCCTGATTTCTGTGGGAAGCTTTCTTGACCCAGTGAGCCATTTACAGCAAATCTACCTGGCTGAACACCACAGAGCGTGTGCAGGAAGGGTGACACTGGAAATAAGTGGCCCAGCAGTGATGGACCTGCTGATGGCCAACTTGCACTGCTATCAGCACACTCTGCTCCCTTCCTACTTCTCTAGCCCCTTAGGCTTGCTTCATCCCACTTCTTTCTTTCCTCAGCTGTAACCCACTCGAAACGTGATTTCTTCACAGGACAATGCAGCTAGAACTCTAGCTCTTTGTTTTTCTTTAAGTTTGAATTCAGTTTTGAACTTACATTCTTCGTGAATCAATAAAGCCTTATTCTATGAGGCTGTTAAAAGGAAAAGCTGACAGATGATGTCTTCTGTGCAAGAGAGGTGAAGGCTGCAGGCTTCTGTGCTGAAGTGAACACTTGGCCATCTTGTGGTATATGGCACAATTTACTTCTCCTTCAGTTTATGATCCTTCATGGCTACAAATTGCTTGTATTTCTCTGCTTTCTTTCCACAGCCAGACTCTGCCTTGGGGAATGGCCTCCTTGTCCTCCTAGAAGCAATCAAAGGAAGCAGAAATCTCACTAAGACTTCTAAAATTATTGCCTGTTTTTCGTATTTGTTTCAAACTGTTAATATGACAGAGATATTGCTGCCCCAGTTTGTCTGCTGGGCAGGAGGAGATTCTGCCTACCACATTCACAAGAAGTTATGAGAGGGATGGCTGTCATATCAATCAAGCAGTTGCCACATTTCACATCTGGCTTATTAACACCAGTTTCAGCTGATGAGGCTTGAATTTGATAGACAGGCAAACACTCTACAGCTGTGCACTGGCTGCAGCAGCCACCCTACTACTTGTGCTGCAGCTGCACAGGACTGGTGAGGAGATAAATAAGGAGCTAAAATCCCAAAGTATGGGTGCTTATCTGGAGGTATCCCCACTCCCCCTCCCTTCCTGAGCAAAAGGAGGGCTGAGTAAGCTGTTTTGGAGTTGCGTTTTTTTATTTAGATGGTATTTTCTGTATTGCTTGAGTGACTCACAATTATACTTAGATATATATACGTATGTATACACACATATATAGATGTATAAAAATCTTTCTTATTTGCTTAATATTAAGTAAAAGTCAAGCTGGAAAACCGACTTTCACCAAAAGTTATACTGGAAATTACTAAACTTTCAAAGACACTCAGAGTGTCTAAGAATAATACTGGAAAGCACCAAAACATGGTTGGTGCTTTCATCTGGTAGGGGTTGAATATCTTATCTATGAATATGCCTTTTAAAGAGTATGATTAAACACCTGAATTTCTGAATCCGCACTGCAGTTGGGTAGTTCCCACTGGCCACCATGGGTCATGCAGACTTTGGCCGTGCTTCCTTTCTTGCTGTCTTCATGGACAGTGGTCGTGGCGTGGGGGATTTTTACGTTGACAATGTACAAATTAATTTTCTCTTGTATATGCTAAAGATAATTGATGTGTCGGGAGATGTCAGTGTGATCTGAAGTCCCAAGCAAGTTATTTGTAAGGGTTGCAGCACACACGGTGGGACTAAACTATGGGTTAGAGGCTCTAAAACCACTTTTAGAAAGAGTTAAAATTCAAAATTCTCCAGGCAATTTTTATTGAGTGGTATTTCAAGGGAGTTATAATTGCAGTTCTGATGTCTGCTGCTGAGATTAACAGTAATCTTTCTTTCCCGTTTTCTCCGTGTCACACTAGTACAGTCCTCATAAAGCCTGTGCCACTACAAGAATACCAAGTACTCAGAAATTATTTGAACTCCTTAAGTAACTGAAGTATTTAATGGTAATCTATGCATTTGTTAAATTCACAAGTGAGTAGGCACAGTATAAATAATTAATCTGGGGAGAGAACAATGTTTGTCAAAGTTTCCCTTCCCTACTTACAAAACCACATTTTCCTCAGGAGAATAGAGCTCTACTGGCAAGAGGTACGCTGGATACTAAGCTTGCTTGTGAACACAGTCCCTGTTCTCCAGGTTCAACTGTAGCGGATGATTAAGCAGAAATAATTCATTTTGATTAGCTGCTGTAGTCTTTGTTTTCAGATTCTTTAGCTTCCTCATATCAGAAATGTATCAAGAATTATTTCAGAAATTCTTTTACCATCAACATGTCTTTGTTGTCATACATTTAAATACCTTTCTGTGAGACCTTAAATTTCAGGATAAAACTGTGTTAGAGTTTCTTTTTGCAGCTCTGCCTGCAGTCCTCTAAAAAGGTTATTGAAATATATATTTTTAAACCTGTCTTCATACCCCTCCAACAGTGTAGTGACAAGGGCTGATTAGAGCGAGAAACTCTCTGCCACCAGGTATGTTTATTCAGAGCTCTTGTTTACTGGAGGAGGTTATTTTGCATTTAGCAGGGGTGTAATAATTTATAGTAAGCTAGTTGCTCTGATCTAATTTCCCTGATGATCACCCTGACCATGCACTAGCTACAAGGCAGTTTTACCCATTTTCAGAGGAGAGCAAAAGGCCTTGCATGGTGATGCTCTTGGGGTTCAGGTGCACAGTCAAGCTAACCTGTTTGAACACACTTTTTTGTCATTTGAAACTCAGGTATCTAAGGAAAGTTAGATGCCCAGCCTCTCTTGGTAGCTAATGCGAAGATTCCTCTACCTGTTATTTTAGGGAGACATAATTCTCCAATCCTTAAAATTTAGATAATATTTTGTTGTTGTAAGATACTCAAGATACTTCTATCTGTTGTTTTAAAGGGACATAGTTATTGAATCATTAAAGCTTAAGGAAATAATATTGTGATGTTTTAAGGAAAAGGCTATAGTTGTCCTTCTGAAAAGAAGGTAAATATGAAAAGAAACCACGTCTGTGCATATATGTGCGACTGAATTTGAATGCAAAATCTAATTTAATTTCAGATACCAATACCACTAACACCTTGCTGCTAATTAAAACCTTATGGTAGCATATGCTACTGATACACTCTTTTAAATACACCACAGTCTGTTGGGAAAGCCTCTACTTTTGGGATGTCTGCTGTGTTCAAGCCATAGGAGAAGAATCAGTCCTTGCTATGACCAGATGAAATAGTTGTTGTTATTATTATTATTGTTGTTGTTGTTGTTACCATCATCATCACACAGTAATTCTGTAAGGGTTCCTGTTTCAATCAACACTTTTCATCAGTTCAGTTCCTAAACACTTCACGGAAAGGACTGTATCACAGTCCCATTTATAAATGTGTGAAACTGATGGGGAAAGTGAATGGTGCAAGGACACTAAGCTGGCAATTAAAATGAGGATTCATACAAACAATAACTGCACTGGATAAGTGTGATTGCCTTGAGTCCTGTGCTGATGTACAAAGCTATTCAGGGTAGTGCTGAATAGCTGTGAACACAAGCTGCCAGCCAGTGTCTGGGTAGCTCGGTAATGCACCGTATTGTCTCCTCTGCCTAGTATCTCGTCAACCTTGCCGGTGCAGAATTACAGAAATGTGTTTAAAAATATACATTTCCAGTAAATTAGAGATGATCAGCAAAAGATATCTAAAATAAGGCAGTAGTGCAGACATGGTCCCGAGAGTGATATTTTCCCTGCACACAGTTAATCCCTGGTCCCTGGTGTAGAGGGAGCCGGTGTGCAAGGTGGGTGACTCAGCAGGAGTGGCAGCAAGCGGCAGGGTGAGAGCAGATGGCTGGCCACGGTGGAGGTTTTGGGTCTTCTTCTTACCCATCCGTCTTTGCTCAGCCTTGCCACCTGCCCAGGCCCTCCCATTCTAGAAGGGTCCTATTAGTTCAGGAGTTACTCAGCACAGAAATAATTGCTGAGGTCTGTGAGAGCAAAAATATATTTTTTTTTCATCATAAAATTATGTTTTCTAACAAGATTCAAGGTTCTTCATTATGAAGTCCATTTCTTTAGGTTTGTGTTGTTTTGTTTGTTTTTTTTTTAAACAATTCATATTATGTTTAGATAATTCTCTTACAGGAGACAGAAAAAAGAGTAGACTTTCCATTTCTTTATAGAATCATAGATTGTTTAGAGTTGGAAGGGACCTTAAAGTTCATCTAGTTCCAACCCCCTGCCATGGGCAGAGACACCTTCCCCTAGGCCAGGCTGCACAAAGCCCCATCCAGCCCGGCCTTGAACACTTCCACGGATGGGGCCTCCACCACCTCCCTGGGCAACCTGTTCCAGTGTCTCACCACCCTCACAGTAAGAGATTTCTTCCTGATATCTAATCTAAATCTACCTTCTTTCAGTTTAAAACTGTTACCTCTCATCCTATCACCACACTCCCTGATAATTCTTCAGATTCAAATGTAAACTTTCTTTTGTAATGTAGATTTCATAGTAGTCTTCCATGAACAATCCTGCTTACGCAGATACTGTTACCTCTGTGTCCTTGCAGCCTTACAGTAAAGGTGGTACAGCTCCATGGAAATGGGTGATACTTATTAGAGGGAACAGTCTCCCTTCAGCTCTTCCTCTTAGACCAATAACCTCGTGTCATTTAAATGACACCAACGAGACCATGCCACTTAGCTGATCAAGCATGTGACTTGGAGGATGCTTCTGTGACACTGTTGAAGTAAGACTAGATATAGCTCATCTGCTTGTAGCATCAGGTAAGTAGATGTGAGGAACAGTTGTTTTATATGCTGTTTTATATATATTTATTAGAAATAAATATTCCATATACCGAAAAAAGAAATAAAATGCATAGAACAAATTATTTGCTTAATTATACTTAAAATGTCCTTATTGTGCTTTCTGGGCCCAAGCTTTAGCTAGGTCTTCCGTCCATCTCTATTTCAGTCAGTGAAAATCTGCATCTACCAATAATTACACCCCTGGTATTTGTATTTGAGGCTCAGTCCAGATAAAACTGATGCATGGAACTAAAAAGGGTCACTGAAGGTCACTTGTCTGCCATTAGTATTCAGATGCTAGCATTTTCAAAATGAAAAATTTTTACTGCATAATGGTAACAGGCTTATACTCTAGTCTTTATACTTTATGCTGAATATTCATGATTGCTTTTCTCATTGACTTAAGTTTGCAAGTAAAAGTTGTTCAAAGGGAAAATGTCCTAATGCTCAACGCAGTGGGCTGCTTGTTCCACGCACAGCAGTGACCGGGTGACAGAAAGGGAACGTGCTATTTTTGAAACAAAGAAGTGGCAGAATTATCTGCAGGATGTTAATATTGAATAGGTAGATCATCAAATCCTTCCTAATAGACGCAGAATCCTTCCCAGTGAGAGGAGGCTTCAGGAAGATCTAAGTGCAAACAGTCTTGTTGGAGGTTAATCATTCAACAGGTCAAAGAAGATTAAAGCAGATGCTGAATATAAAAAGGAAAATAATCTCCCTTCCTCCATGAAACATCTGCTCCTTTTTTTTTCTGCCAGAGGCAGCTACTCTGCTGCTTCCCACAGCTAATAAAATTAGCTAAATCCATTGAGATACTCACTGCTATTTTTTTTCAAATATATGTATTTTATAAAATTAAAACTCTATGTGAGTGACATGCTGAGAATGAATTTCTGAGTACATATTTATCTGGAGGCTCAAATTTAAAAATTCCTGTGTAAAACCTTGTTTGCAAATTTGAATGAGGAGGATCAGCAGAAAAGCAAGTGGAAAAGGAGAAGAACAGATAATAATTAGCAGTTTAAAGGAAAAATGCCTGATGAACTCACCGGGTTAACCGTTTATAGTAAGGAGTCCATAAAATAGTGGTGTTTCCCTTCCTTCAGTATTTATACTCTTTTGGGTATAGACACTTTTTTCCCTCACTTTTTCCAGGACTGTATGTAGAAATGTGTCTTTATGCATCTCTTGCAACTTCAAAGTTGATTGAGATTGCCAAATGGTTTCCCTATTACAAAGGACTGACCCAACGCAAGGCTCAGGAATGTGTTTCTAAGAATCTCAGTCTTTCCCTGGCCAGGAAATCTTCACCAGTTCCAGGGTACAAAACCTGGAGGGGGTTTGTACACTCATAGTAACAAAGATTTAGCACTTGTACAGTGTTTCTAAACTGGAGACCTCTAGAAAAAGCATCAGATGTGAGGACGCTATAGTTTTCCTTATTCATAGCACTGGAAGTGAAGGAAAGTGATGGGTTGAACTGGGATAACAGGGAATTTGATCACAGGGCACTGTGTTACAGTCAAACTTTGAAATATACAGCAACTCAGAATGCTGATTCCATGCATCTTTCTACAAAAAAAAATTTTTAGATATATCTGTATACTCGTATATAAAACTCCCTTAAATATATATAATAAACATTTATTATAAATTATTAATATATTATGTGAATTTTTATTACGTATATTATATCAAAATTGTCTCCCACTCTGTGTGTGCGTGTATACATATATATTTTAACTGAAATATATAAAAGTGTAATTGAAGAATAAACCACTCAATTTGTACAGATTGAAGACGTTTGGGAGGTAAAGGAAGAAAACAAATAATATTCTTTCTGGCAAAGAAACATGAGACTCAATAAAAGCAAGGACATAAGCTAATAACACAAATACTTTTGTTTATTGCTCACCAACCTCCTGGGTTTATTGCACTGAGAGATTCAATATTTGTAGGGAAACAGCAGCATTTTCAAGTTCAACCTTGTCAGTGTTGCAGTGTGTCAGGACAGAAAGCTGACCCTTTCCTTTTCTTTTTTTCCCTCTTCCAAAACATGGTAACTGTATTAAAATAACATTAAGCAGAGCTATAGATATATTTGTCCCCTAAAGTACGGGTTTTAATCATGGGAAATGTGTCCCCTCCTCCAGACAAGTTCCTCTGAAAACTATGAACCACTTCTGTGCTGAAGTATTGATTCACTATATTCGATCCCATCAGAGAAAAAGTAGTCTGTTTTGGGAAAACGACTGTCTCTGTTGGTGAAGTCCTGTTACACAATTCCTTCCTTTACTGCTTTTAATTTCTTTCCCAGCAGTTTCCAGTTCTCACTGAGATGGGATAATAAGATGGCTAGGCACTGGATTATCTCCTTGTGAAGGGTGTAATAGCTGATCTGTGGAGAGACTGAATGCTTCTTTTCACGTTTTTTTTCCTGTTATGTCCAATAATGGAGTGTCTTACTGGTTTTTTATTAACCTGAAAGCAGAGGTGCATGTACAGCTAGCCAGATTGTGAATTCATCTGCAGTTAGCAATATCGCTCTCAGTGCCACTTTCCATTGCATGTGGCTGTTGCATACTCTTGTTCAAGATAGGAAGGAACAGATTTGTGCTAAAATGTGGGAAAAAATGCAAATCTTGAGCTTCCTTCAGAAGATCATTGTTGTTTGAGAAGCTGGACTATGTGGAGGAAAACCCAGAGCCTGCCAGACAGCTACAAAACTAACTGGTGAGCTCTAAGGAATTGAGAGAACCCAAAAGGAAACTCTTGACCTTAAATGCAATTTTTCCAAACTAACAGTAGATGGACAGGGTCTGCTGGAGACCAACAATGACAGATAAAATCATGGCAAGGTTATTGAGGAAATATCCAATTGTATACCAGACCAACAGTCATTCAGAAAAAGCTCAAAGTCATAGTGGGTCAAGGTTGGGAATGTTCCTTCAGATACCTTTCGTGCCATGCCCAAGGAAGAGAAGCAGCAGGCACAGACCCTGGTCAGGTAAGTTGCCCTGGGTCAGAGTTCGTCACCCACCATCACTGGCATGGGTACCTTCCACAGCCACCAGCAGGGTGATGGGCAGGAGCAGGACTTCCCAGGTGCTGCACTGCGGAGCTGGTGATGGCAGAAAAGGTGGTGGCTATGTGCCGACAAGTGGGTTAGCATAAGTGAACATACGTGGCTGGTGTTTGATGGTTGTATGTGCCATCATAGGTCACAAATTTGTTTGGGTTAAGAGGGACTTCCTGATCACCTGCTCCAACCTCCCCTCCTCAGCCTGTCTCTTCATAAACAGGAGTCTGAAAAACGTGTGTGTGTGAAGGACGGTGCACTTATGAAGGGAAAGTTGGGTGGCATTTTGGGCTTTCCCACAGTTTAAAATGGGGTACTCCTCATCGACAATAAAAAGGGACAAGCTCACTGACATCTACTAGTTTGTGTTTGACTGGGGCAGCATGTCTAAAAGCTGGGTCCTACAGTGTGCTAAATGGTGAGTGTGATCTCCATGCTTTTAGTGTTGCTTCTTCAGTATTGCCCCAGTGCACCTAAGAGAAATGCCCTGCAGTGCAGAATGACTTGGAGCTGGGCATAGGACAGGAGGACATCTGCTCCCACACCAAGTGGAGGCTGAGCAAGAAGTTCATTGTACGGGGAGAAGACTGCAGTAAGCTCTGTGGATCACCTGATGTTCAGAAATTGATGCTTTTCCCTGTGCAGACTAGGTATTTCTCTAAACACGCACTTGGAAATGTGTTTTTCCTAAGTTGAATACATTTTATTTATTGAGCAGGTTCTATATAAACTAACATTTTTACAGTAACATTGATTTTTCCAGATTCTGGCTTAGATTCTCAGATGGAATAAATCACTGTTACTTCAAAGGAGTATACACTACACTACTACACTATAGCTTCACTTGCCTTCAAATAAGAAACTTCATTTTACAACAGCTCTAGAATTGGCCTAGGAATTCTCAGTGATATTCATATAAAACTTTGTTGTTGTGCATGATCTTTTAAGTGAGAAGAACAATATTTATTACCTTATCTCCTCCCTTTCAGCACTCGTCTGGTCAGAAGCAAGCAGAAATAGCTCTGCAGAAGTGACAGACCTGGGGCTAAAATTGAATGCTGTATGCAGTAATAATAAAGGCGAAAGCAACGTAGTGCCTATTGAATTAATTCTGCTCTGTGTGGGTGGGTGTGGAGCCTTAGAAGGAAACCATGAGAAACAGAGAAAACACATTTTTGCAGGCATCTGCCTCTTAGGAATTTACAGACCAATATATTTAATGTTTTGGAAGGTAGTTTATCTAACATTATCACTTCCATTTTATTCACCAAAGTGCTGGGTTAAAAAAGAAAAGTGCTTCAGATGAAACCGCTATGCGATAAGGGATACTTAAACTCAGGATTTACCTTTGCAGCTCTATTCCAGTTTTGGGGTATCAAGACCGCTCAAGGCTATTTAAATCAACACATAGTTTTTAGCTCTTCAGACAAAAGCCTGTTTTTGCTGAGCCTTTCTCCCACACCTCTGGCTGGGAGGCTCATCACCCATTAGGAAGAGCCATCTCTGAGCTCCCCCAGAAATGCTGACTTTATGCAGCATGGGGGGAATGATTTTGAAACATTTCATTGGCAAGAACCACTTCTATCACGGAATCACGGAATCTT